>CAUYPK010008710.1:0-17397 GCA_963574355.1 Loris lydekkerianus | reverse complement strand
AGGGCCGCGGCGGCCCTTGCTGCGCCTCTGTCACCTGCAGCCACCAGGACCGCCTGCGCTCCCGCCATGAAGCTGCGCCGACCCAGCCCGCTACCCGGGCCGTGACGCCCTCACACGCCACCCCTCCCGCTCCCAGGCGGCCCAGACTGCTTTTTGATGGAGGAACCTAAACTAAAATCCAAATAGGATGGTATCAAATATTATAGTAAGATAGGAATCAGGTCTTCTAAAATGAGTAGGGTTTTACTAGATACAGAAAAATACATGTGTGTGCGCGTGCATTGGAACAGGAGAAAAGACACGTGGAACTGAAACGAAAGAGCCCAAACCTGCGACGTTGGTCCTTGTGCTGCTGGTGACCTTGAACCAGACTCCTGCTGCCTGCCGCCCCATGGGCCCTCACCGAAGCCATGAGTTTTGCAGCAGGGACAGGGTTTGTTTATTCATGTGGCAGCCCAATGAGAAGGCAGAGGAGCAAGGCTGAAATCTGCCTCTCCACAGGGAGGGTTTAGGGATCTTTATGGAATATGGCAGCTGGCGATCCAGGGCATGGGGACAGGTGACTGGCAACTGGGGAAAGGGTGGCAACCGGCAGTCTGCACAAGCGTGCTCAGGCTTCATTCACCGCTCCTCATGGGATGTCTGCTCAGACAATGGGGCATTAACGTGATCTAAGGGAGGAGTTTGAGATCTCTGACGCCAAAAGGTCACCTTGCGGGCACTTGGGCAGGCCCATTTGAAGGGTAGGTAGGTGGTCTTGACCACTTTGAACTGGACAAGAGCTGCCCCTAAGTTCCTGAAAAAACGACTTAAGCAACCGTTCGCAGGGTGACATATCCATCGGAAGAAGCTAGTGAGAGTTTCGTCATATGGTGTTTAGCAGTGTGGCTTTTACTGCAGGGGGTAAACAAATCAATAAGAAGTAGGGGACTAAAAGCAAGCAGAGCAGATCAAACCTGGTGGGTCAAATCAAATCAGCCCTCAGTTTCCCTGCAAGGCTGGATACATGCAGGGAAACAAGAACTAAACTTGGAAAGATGGATGAGCCCAGGTTTTGAAGGCCCCTGACAGCTTTGTTAGGAAATAAGGACTTGATATAGAATGGGGGGACCATGATGATTTCTTGCCAGGGGACTGTCGTATTCAGGGGAGGAAATAGGAGAAGGGCGGTCACTATGGGTCTTATTCTGTCTTTATTCACCACCCTCACCATAAAATCTAGTATTTTCTTACACTTGGCCACTGTTTTTATTCTTACTGCAAGGCATTGCCTTGAATATGCATGGCTCTCCCACTCCCACAAAAACTGTTTGCTTTGCTTGAATTCCTTGCCAGTTTTATGGTACATTTTCATTGCTGTCAAGTTTTCCAAATGAAGATCACCCTATGGTTCAGCACAGATAGCTGCACAGTTAGCAGTTAACTGCAACCAGTCATGCAACTCAGATACTGCCCTCTGCCTCTAAGAGGCGTGGAAAATATAAGGGGATGATGGCAGGAAATAAGAGACAAAACACTTTTACCTTGCCAAGTTCTTTTCTGGATTCCCTGGGATACATTGACAAGCAAAGCAGAAAACTTCCCTGCCAACATTCTAGTTGGGAAGGGAGACTGTCAGGGAGACCAACAATAAGCAATGAATATGGTAAGTAAATTTTTGTATCCAGTTAGGTGATGGGTGTTATTTTACAAAAGTAGAGGAGGGACAGATAAAGAGTATCTGGAGGCAGCCTGGGCAACCTGCTCAACATCATTAATGAAAATGCAAATGTGATGAGATACATTTCATTTCATAACCACTAGATTGGCTAAAATGAAAATAGCTGATAACAGCAAAATACTGTTTATTCTACTGGGTTTCCTAATGGCTTCTCCTGTGATTTAAAAGTTTTTCAAAGTAAACTATATGTCATAAAAATTTCTAAATCTTTAACACACGTGATTGAGATTAACAGGGTGTCCTTCCATGTTCAGACAACAGGGTGTTCCCAGGCAACATCAAGCATGACCCATTTCATTCTGCATGCCTTTGCACATACAATAAAATAGTCTATTATTCTATAGGCATTTTTTTCTTTTTTTCTTCTATAGGTATTTTTCTAACCTGAGCCAAATCTGTCTTGTGAAGATATGTGGACATAGAAAGTTAAATAATGTCATTACATCATGTGAGCATGCATGTTTATGCATGTGTTCATACATGTGTGTCCATTCATGTGTGTTCATGCATGGGCACACTGAGTGAGATGTTTGTCTGACGATCTTTGTGGGTCCGTCACCTGTTTGCTCTTCTGGTGAGAAGAATGTTGAGGGGCTAGCATGTGTCATCGACTTTTCATGAAGCCAAACCAAGAACAAGGTTGAGAACAGACATGAAGGAAGTTGAACATAGCCACCACTCTAAGTGAAGAGCTGCGTGAGCCCCACCCCACCCATCCCATCATTTCTACCAAGGTGTCACTGATGGCCACCTCCATTGGTCACGTTACAGATTAGACCCTTTGTAAACCTTAAAATTCGGCTTGTTTCCCAGGTCCCAGAGCTGTAACGCATGATTTGTGTTAGTTAACGAGGGGAATGATGTGAGAGAGGATAGATGGATGAATGGATGGATTGCATAGACGGTTACATATACTAGAGGGGAAAAAGCCCTTAAACCACTTTTCCAAGGGGAAACTTCACTGCCTTATGCTGTTAGCATTGGTCATTATTAAGCAAGTCATATCTTTTCTTCTACCCCTGTCCCCATTCAGGGTTCTCCATTTATAAGTGCAGCTATAGTTATAAAATGCATAATAAAAAAAACCCCAAATATCAAGACACGCTGTGAGAATGTAACAAAACCCAATACCAAATAAATCACTCATAAATAAAAGTTAACGATGTTTCCTCTGCTTGTTCAGGGAAACCACATTAGAAAACAAGGGAAATGGCAAACTATAAAAAAATAGATCCAATGACATGAATTCTCCAAAATAATCAAAATTAGACTGGCTATTTTCCTGATTTATGCCACTCTTTATTGCAAACCGACATGCTTAGTCCAGCTTAAATCTGCAAGACTCTAAGGAAAAATGCTACTGCATGGTCAGACTATGGTCCTCCTGGGGGGCAAACATTAAGTAGTCTTAGGAGAAAGTGGACTAATCAACCTTCATAGCTTTAATTCTCTTTATCTCTGCTAATTATTCTAATCAGAATGGTCAACATCAAATTAGTTCATTTTAAAATTTATTGCCTCCCAAAGACTCAATGCAATTCTAAATTCCTAACTTATTATTTACATGATGTAATAGCTGCTCGGATTCAATCTCAGTGCATGTAGATTGCAATACAATACACTGTAGTTTGCTACAGTGCATGTAGCATGGTTGTAATAGGAGGATGTGCTGAAGAGGCACAGAACAGGGCAAGTTCTATACACAAACTCTCATTGTGATTCCCATTAAGGAATCACAGGAGATGCAACATGAGCTCTTTTGTGATAAATACAAAGCTAAGATTGAGGTCTTAATTTTCTAGTGCTATTAAAAAAGTGATATAAATTAGACACAATCTCTATATTTAATCTGCAATTATTTCTAGAGAAAGGCTAACATATCTTAGCTCTACCCAATTATGGACAGTATCTTGTAACATCCAAATATCTACTTTTTGACTCTCCTGTCTATGCTAACCATCCTATTGGTTTGGGGGAAGTTTAAAAAATGAGGTGATGTGGTCGTGTCCTCTAAATACTCCTGTAGCTCTCTGCCTTCTGGGAAGACCAGCGTAGCCCTGACCCTCTGCCTTAGACATCTGCTCCCTGTTGTTCCCTGACAGCATCAGCCACATTCCTTCCTGAGGGGACTGGTATCTCCACCCCTGCATGGAATGTTCTTCTCTCAAATACCCAAGTGGCTCACTCCCACGCCTCCTTCCAGACTTGGGTCATGTGTCTTCTTACTTGAGAGCCCTGTCTTGACATCTCCAAAGCATTAATCCACACTTAATTCTGATACAAACAATATTATATTTTATTGGTGATTTGTTAATGATACATAATGATGATTTCCCCTACACTGGAATCCAAGTCTCTGAGACCAGAATCTCTGCTTTACCTATAGTAGGCACACAACAAATAATAAATGAAGGAAGAAAAAGGAAAGATAGGCTACTCTCGTTTTTATTAGTCAAGGTAAATTTGATAGCATTGAGAATGGAAGAAATATTTCGCCTAATCCTCAGGACTCTGCATGTGTTCTTGATGGAGAAAAAGATGTTCTTTCTGATAATGGACTTCCCACCCTCTCAAACTTTTAGTAGCTATCAAATAAATCTAACCAAGTATACTGAACTTGCTGTTGAAACATATCTAAGTCAACAGAGTTGGGCTTATTTTGCTAACAATTTTGCATAAATTTTATTTACTCTGTTTTTAAACACAGAAGACTGTCCACAAAGCGATACCTCTATTTTCTTATAAATTCAACCTTGTTGGATAATAAAAAATCCAGAACTGAAGTCAGAATTCTTAAATCATTGCTTTAATAACGAATCACTGGATGTGAAAAATAGAATTGTTAGAAATAGCAACTGAGGCAGTTGAGTACTGGTTTCTATAGGGCAGGGTTTTTCCAAAGTATTGTTCTACTGTCAGAATCCATGGAATGTGTTAGAAATGCATATTCTCTGGCTTCATCCCGGATCTACGGAATCAGAAAATTTACCAGGCAGAGTGGCTAACACCTGTAATCCTAGCACGCTGGGAGGCCAAGGCAGGTGGATCACCTGAGCTCGGGAGTTTGCAACCAACCTGAGCAAGAGTGAGGGATATGAGTGCATTTTAAATAAGCTGCTCAGGGCCTGCTTTACTGAAATGATAAAATTTGAGCTTTGGGTCACTTAGCTAATAGTGTGCAAGAGTTTATTAGAGGATGGATTTTTATATAATTTTTAAAATCCCATATGTAAGTAGATTTATAGAAATATTTATATCATTGTTCCTTTTAAGTAAAGATGTTCTAAGTACTTTACAAAATTTTAAGAAATATATGCTGTTCTGCCTTCAAGTCCTAGTTCTAAATCTATCCCCACTTTTACTCTATTTGCATCTGTTTAAGTTTATTTTTAGTACTTAAAATTATTTATCATTGAGTCAAATATTTAATTTAAAAATTAGACAATTATAGGAAAAATAATTCCTACATACTCATTTCAATTTTTTTGTCCAATTTTCCTAAAGTTGGTCAAAACAGACAAAAGAATGCTATCGTTGGAGTGGCCATGATGTTTTAATGCCTGAGAGGGCCTTTTAAAGTAGAAGTCACCTATCAGTAAGAATTATTAATAGAAGAGAAATGAAAAGTTTTACTGTTGGGATAGTAGATTCAATTTAGACTCAGACCCCTGGGGAAAGGGTTAAAGAGTTGTATGGACTGAATTGTGCCCCCTAAAATCTACATGTCGTGGTCGTATCCCCTAATGTGACTTCCAATGGGAAGCAGGGACTTTAAGGAGGTAAGTAAGGTTAAATAAGTTCCTAAGAGCAAGGCCCTAATACACTATGACTGGCGTCCTAATGAGAAGAGGAAAAGACACAAGAAGTGCATTGAACAGATGGAAGATTATGTGAGGATACTGCAAGACGGTTGCTATGTGCTAGCTGGGAAGAGAGGCCTTGCTAGAAACCAGTCCTGCTAGCACCTTGATCTTGGACTCCAGACTCTACAACTGTGAGAAAAACAATACCTGTTGTTTAAGCCACTCAGTCTTGGAATTCTGTTATGGCATCCCATGCTAACTAGTAACATGAGTATGAGTATATCCTTTCAAAGGCAGAGAGTTCATGTGCATATTGGGAAAATTGCAGCCCTCAGGAGGTCATCAGGACCAACAGAAGGATGGTGGCTCCTGTGTGGCCTCTCCCAGAGGGACACTGATGGCCTACAAATAGTACCATGGTATCGTAGTAGAAGAAGCCATGAGTAGAAGGCCAAGAGATAAAAATAAGAGGGAATTATTAAAACACAGCTCATAATGAGCCTCATTTGTGTCACACAACATTTCTAGAACTGTTACTATTATCACAAAGGGGAAGATAAGTGGGGACAGAGTTGATAAAGTAGATTCATTCAAGTTGATCGTTAAATTCATCATTTTTTGGTACATCTGCTATGGACTAGTTACTATGTTAGGTGCTGGCTATTCAGCAAAACACAGGAGACATAGGGTTTTTGAAATACACATACACATTAAATAATTTTCTTACAAACAAATACAAAGATAATTGCTATGAAGGAAAATGGTCTGTAAGGGGAGATTATAGGGCCCTGACCTGGTCAAATAAGGCTTCCCTAAGACAGAGGCACTTGAACTGAGCAAAGAACTTTCTAAGCAGAGGAAGTAAGTCCTGGGGTTGGCAGAGCACAGAAAGTACTGGCTGTGTGAGATGAAATTGGAGACCATGCAACCATAGCCAATGATAAATATCTGAGACTTTATCCAAAGAGCCACCGCAGGAGCAGTGGTGGTGCTTTGGTGAAAGTCTGGAAGGCAACTGAGGTAGCCGAATGGACCTTGTTTGATGTTAGTAAGTCCAGGTGAAGAACATGTAGGAAGGGGCAGAAGTAAATCCAGGGAGCAAAGGTAGCTTGGATAGAAGGGGTGACGAGAAGCAGACTAGCAGGTGTGTGGTGAGTGACCAACAGAAACATGGGGATTAAACCTATGAGAAATTTTGGTGGGGAAATACATAAATGGAGGCAAAATGCTCCAGGGAACCAGAAAGCGGGAAAGAAAGTACAGAAAAGAGAAAGAATTGATGAAAGTTTCAACACCAGAAGCTCTGGTGAGAGTGCCATATGAGAGTGCCATAACTTATGCAGGCTGGGATGAGTCACATTCGGGATGCTATGCTTTTCCCTTCAGGGAAAGGAGTCTAAGGAGTTAATTCTGGGAAAGGAATTACTGTATTGGCTGGCATGTGGCAAGCCCTCCAGAGTTCCCGCCAAGTGCAGGTGCACATGTTGCTTTGACATTGTGACGTTGTGACATTGTTCTGTGCTAGAACAATCTCTGAAACTGGGTTACACCTTCTAACCTCTGTCCCTCTGTTCCCCATCCCACTGTAATCCCTCTCCCCACTGACCTTCAAGCTTCCCATTATGTGTTATCCATTTGTCACCTGGTAACAGAAACTAAAATAAGAAAAAAACTCAAGGAGGATTAATGAGCCCAAATCACTTTAACAGTGCCTGGAATATTCAAACTGAAAATTTGATAAACTGAATTGATAAATAAATTCCAAATGTATCAAGATAAGAAAGGGGATGAGACTCACGAGTGTGGGGAGGTAGCCGTTGACATCATGGGTAAGAAAGGCCAGGTGGGCTTAGAGACAGAGATTGACAGATGAGTGCAGGAGCTGAGCTGTCCGTCTCAGTCCTGGGTTCCCTCTGTGGTTAGGCACTAGGATGACATGGAGGGCATCCTCCTAAGAACCCTGCCCTTTTGCCACTTGCATTAAATATATATATTTAAAAGGTGGGCAAAGAACAAAAACAGACATTTATTTTTTTAAAAGACATGCAAATGGACAACAGGCATAGAAAAAAAATGCTCAGCATCATTCATCATCAGAGAAATTTAAATTGAAACCACAGTAAGATGTCATCTTATACCAGTCACAAGGGTCATTATTATGTTGGTAAGGATGTGGAGAAAAAGAAGCTCTGATACACTGTTGGTGGGGATGCAAATTAGTACAATTAGTATAACGTCTATGAAAAACAGCATGGAGATTTCTTGGAGAACTAAAAATAGAACTCCCAGTCAATCCAGCAATCCCCCTACCCAGTATCTATCCAAAGGAAAAGAAATCATTATAACAAAAGCATGCCTGCACCCATATGTTTCTCAGGGCAGGATTCACAACAGCAAATATGGAGTCAACCTAAGTGTTCATCAACAAATGACTGCATAAAGACAAGGGGGTATAAACACACAAGGGAATACTCTTCAGCCGTAAAAAGAATGAAATCGTGTCCTTTGCAAAACATTGATAGAACTGGAGACAAGTTCAGACACAGCAAGTTAAAAATTACAAGTTCTCACTTGTATGTGGGAGATAAATAATACATGTACAGGTGGATACAGACATTGTGGTATGATGGACATTGGATACTTGCAAGGGTGAAGGGATGGGGAGGGAATGGTAAGAAATTACCTTCTGGATACAATGTATATTATTTGACTGATTAATACACAAAAGGTCCTATTTTCACTACTATGTAATCTATGCACATAATAAAATTACACTACTACCCCATAAATTTATACAAATTAAAAAATGCATATGTATTTCATTTTTCTTAGCACAAGCTTAGAAAGCATCTGTAGTAAACTAAACAGTGTTGTCCTCTATGAGGAATATAAAGATTAGCCAAGTTCCTTGCCCTCAAAGAACAGAAGAGTCGATAGTAAAAATAATAATGTTCAACAAAATGAAAAGATAACATAAAACGAGGTCCGATTTCATCTACTAGTGATACTTCTGGAGGGATTCCTGAGTCGGGTAAGATGTCAGACCAGTTAATTCTAACTTCCTTTTCACATTAAACAGTAGAGTTATACATGAATCATCTTCAAACATAGCTACAGATTTGGGTGTTCTTTCTCAGCTTTTCCCACCTGATCCCTCATTTCCTCCTAGTCCTCCAGCGTTGGAGTGGAAAATCACCAGGGATGGTCAAAGTGGGAACCAATGTGTTGGATTACTCACTCCCCCTCTTTCCAAGCCTAAAAGTTAAGTGAGTTGGAGGAGGCACAGGATGGGGATATTTCAGTAGTGCTGCTCACTGTGGTTTTATTCCTTGTAAAATTATTAATGTACAAACAAGACAACATTCAGTGACTCCAGTTCTGTTACTGCTTTGAACTGTTACCTTTTTCCCTGTTAGACATGGCCCTGTTTTCCTCATTGACTCCTGGGTCTCTCTGGGCTGGTTTTTGTAGTTTCCAGGCCAATGTCACGCAGCTAATTCAAGATTCCTAGTGACTCTGCATTAAAATCTACAAGTATAAAAGTTGAACCACAACAGACTTTCAGGAAAACCACATAGTTTTTTCATGAAGTCATAACCTACTCTAAAAATCATTTTTTTTTAAAATGGCAATTTCTCCTTCTTCAAATAATGGATCTAGGATAATGGCTCCTGAACTTAGAAAGTTAAAGATTTATGGAGGATTTATAATAGATGGATATGGCTGATGACACCTGAACCCAAGGATCAATTTGAATATTAGGAAAAGTGAGACAGACAACAGGTCTTAGTCCCTTCTGATGGTAGTTGAGAATAGTACCTAAGAAGTAGTCTTGCCAAAAGAGAAATAAAAAAAAAAATTTGATCAAGCCCCCAATCTACTTATCAGACTATTCAAGAAATACAACAGACAGAGCAAGAATAGAACCAGAAAAATCCAGATGGTGGGAGAATCTACAGAAATAAATGGCCAGTTTCTTTGACATCTATATTGCAAAGGGAAAAAAAAGAGAGACAGAGAAAGAAGAACATACAATTAAAACAAAATTAGGTGACACATGGACCAAATACAACATGCAGACCTTGTTTATATCTTGATTTGAATAAACATCTATAAAAGCAATAGGAGACAACAGAAGAAATTCAATTTGGATATTTCATGAAGTGTATAGTCTCAATTTTTTTCAGATGTGGTAAGGGTATTAAAGCTATATATTTTAAAGGCATCCTTATAATTAGGAAATAATATTAAAATATTTGTACCTAAGGCAACACAGATGTCTGGAATTTGTTTCTAAATAATCCAACCTAAGGGAAAGGAGGAAATAGGTAGGAGTAGAAATGAAACAAGATTGGCCATGAACTGATTCTCAAAGCTAAGACTTGGGGAACTTGGAGATTTACAATGCTGCTCTCTTTTCTTTTGTGTATGTTTGAAATTACTCATGATAAAAATTTCCAAAAGAAAAAAAAAGTATTAGGGGGAAAGGGGAAACAGAGATATAAGTGCACTAGGAAGGATCAAGATAGTGCCTTTACCCAAACGGATGCCTCCTTTCCATCAAAACACCCACTGCCATTTGAAGTCAGATCAATTTTGCTGATAAACTCTTTCAATACTATGAAAATATTATCACAGCATTTGGAAATTTTTGAAAACTTAAGTAGAAAGAAACTATAATGATTAATGCTATGTGTCAACTTCATTAGGCTAAGGGATGCCCAGATACCAAGTAAAATATTATTTCTGGGTGTGTCTCTGAGGGTGTTTCTAAGTGGGAGAGATTAGCATATGGATCAGTACACCGAGTGAAAACATCTTCTCTCACCCACATAGGCAGGCATCATCCAAGCTGCTGAGGGTGCAAATAGGACACAGAGAAAAAGGAAAGGGGAATTCACTTTCTCTTTTGGAGCTGGGACGCCCATCTCTCCTCCTGCCCGTGGATACCAGCACTCCTGATTCGTGGGTTTTCAAAACTCCGGCAACCTTGTGGGGGATTCTCAGCTTCCAAAATGACATGAACCAATTTCCATAATAAATCTTCTCTTGTCCATCTCTCTCTATCCTATTGTTTCTGTTTCTTTCCTGGAGAAGGCTGACTAATACAGAAGTCATCTGGAATCATTCCAAAAATGAATTACATTTCAGGGGGCCTACTTGAGCTAGCTGTAGTAAGCAAGTCAAGTATTTCTTTTTAACTCATTGACTATGAATTACATTTCAAACTAATCAACGTGTTTATTTCTGCTAAAATATCAGAAACTAAGCGATCAGCTTACAATTTCTGCCCTGCTAGGTCTCTTTTTTAAAGGAAAAGCAATTTTCTACCATAAATTTGGCTCATGGGAGGAAAGCCATTAAAATATGTTGCCAACGAAATAGAATATACAGCAAAAATAGGACAGGAATTAAATGTCAACAACTTAGTCATGCATTTTCATTGGTTAGCCAGGAAAAAGCAAAAAAGATTCACAAGAAAAATACATGAAAGGGAGAGAGAAGATGAGATGGGGTGCCACTGGCACCAATAAACTGGCACTTAATTAAATTGGCCCTTTAAGTTCAAATTGCTGTTTTAATCAAAAACAAAAAAGTTTTAAAATTCCAGAGTATTAAGTTTAATTACGTAAGTTTAAAAACATAATCAGTGCTCTGTTGTTTTGTCTTTGAGAAAACTTTTCAGTGAGGAACTAACAGAGGCCCCAACACTTTCTTGTCATAGGAATATGCCTGTGATAGGTACCTATGAAAATTAATAAAAAACTAAAACAAAAATTAAGCAGTAATTGTTTGTTATATACCAGAATGTTACTGCTCTGCTCACAGCCAAAGGATCCCTCTGATTCTTTTGCTTAAAAACCTTTGTTTCTGTAAAGACATTGTAGGTTTATCTATTTTACAGAACTAGTAGTCTCCTTTGTGAGGAAGAATGTTGCTGACTTTGTTAAGGACACCAGCCTTAATAGGAAATAAGATCAGCGAGTAGCAGCTCACCCTGTCCCGGCTCCTTCTGTTCTATCACCAGGAGTTGATAACCCTACCTACCTGCCTAGAATATCCTCCTATTTGTATCCTCATGACTCTGGAGTTAGCACAGATGCTTCAAAGGGCCCTCAGGTCTTAGCCAGCACCAACTGCAACAGGTTGATGCATGTCTCACCTGGTTTCCACCTATGACCATCCTAAGCACTTCATTCTCTTATGAATAACCTTCTTAGGACCAAGTCAAAAAAGTTACTATCAGCACTTCTCAATAGAACCCAATTCTCACTCCCAAATTCAATCAATGTGCAGAACCTGCCTTCCTTACGCTTACATTCAACAGTGATAGCTCCCCCCCCCTATATACATGTGCACCCCCTGGTCACATTGCATGCCTGCATAATCTATGTGTCACCAATACCAAGCGTCAGTGGAGTGCAGGAAATGAGAGATTAATGAAGAATGTAGGAACATGGAAAGATCTGGTTGTCTAGAGAGAATTCAGATAGATGAAAGGGTAAAATAGGAATGGAAATCAAAGAGGCCACTGAACAAAAAAGACTTCATAGTATGGACCAGTAGTGTTTTCAGAGAACAGTAAAATTAGAGTTCAGACTGTGTACTATCTAGGAGAAATAATTATGAAATAAAGTTGGAAGGTGGCCATTTGTAGCAGACTGCGGAGAAGCCTTAAATTCCAGGTAGTGCAATAAAGCTTGTTTTTGTAATTTATTCCTGAGGAAATTTTGGACAGAAGAGGAGAGATCTGGCAAAATCAAGGAGATAGGAAGATTGATCTGGTGGAAGACTTACTAAAAGAGCAGGAAATAATGATGGAGGGTTGGTAGCTACCTGCGTGCTTAGTTCTTGGTGTGCTCTTGGCTGAAGAGTAAGCATGGCAGGCGTGAAATAAAGTTTATGGAGGAGGACAATTCTCAGTTGATAGGATAGAGGTGGTTCTCTTTTTTAGTAATCTGTTCCCCAGGAGGGCACAGAGAAGTCTCCAGAAGCCACAGGAGCTGAGTGGAAGTTCCCGATTAGAGATGTGGCTCAAAGTGGAGAATTAATTCCACAGGAGCCCTAGACAATAGAGAATTCTGGGGTTGGCCTCCCACTGATTTTAAGATGTGGCTTATAAAGCACAAAGACCTATTCAGGTCTTTAAGTAAAGAAGTGGTTGATTTGAGAATAGAGGAATCTCACAGAAGGGAAGGGCAGGAAATAATTGTTAATAGCAGGCAGCATGGGTGTCAGATTCCACCCTCACCCTCGGGTTTCAAATTCCTCAGGGGAGCACCAGCCGGGCTCACCTTATCTTCTGGATAGAGTCAACTCTTACTCACAGGCTGTTGAATGCCAACTCCCCCATATCCTCCCAGGTGCCTGTCCTCCCCACTCAAACAGAGGCTGCTTGCGGATAAGGACTATGTCTTGTGTACAATTATTTTCCCAGCACCCAGCTCTTTAAGCAAAAGAACACGAACTCGATGGACTTTGATAAACCAGCACTATGTGAAAATAATGCTTTCCAACAGAAATACTTCAAGTCTGAACTTGTCGCTCTCACATAGGCTGCCTTATATGTCTACATTTCTCTAAAAACACCTGCTGTCTTCCTGGTTGTTCAGGTGTGCAGCTGAGGGCATGCACTGAAGGCCTGCTCCCTGCATGTAACCCCTCAGCACCCTGTATAAGCAGCCCGTGTGGAACAAACGAGAATGCAGTCCCCTTTACGGGCCGCACAAATGTCTACGTGCAATAAAGTTACACCAAATCCTCTCTGATTTTGAATTGAACAATAAAACCGTTTAAATGAGGACTTTTCTTGCTCTGGATAAATATAAAGTGAATTTGAAATGCCATCAAGACTCGAAGAATTGTAACATACGGTATTAACTAGCTATCTTGTTAACAAAGATGGATTCATAGGGGTAAAAACCAATAGCAAATTTCTCCAAGAAACAAATTCTAAACCGCGTACCTGCAAAAAAGCAAATGCGCCCTTCTGTCAAACAGGTACTCGGTTCATTTTTCACATATAGTCTAGTTCTGCTCTGGAAAAGTTTTGATATACTTATCTGAAACCAGTAGACTTTCTTCCTCTCATTTCATTCTGTGAGTTTTCACTCAACCCCCGGGTATTGATGGCATACTCAACTTCAGGCCTGGGCCTCTGGACACAAATCTTGTTTGTCTATCAATGAACACATTAGCAATCCTGCAAGTGGGTACATTGTCTTCTGGTTTGCAAAGCACTTTCCTGTAAGAATCATCTGATACCAAGAAAACACACCTCTTCAATTTTTCAGTGAGGGAAACTGCCTAAGGCGATTGTCATGACTCTGTCAAGGTGGCTCCAAGCACAAGGCAGGGGCCCAGGTGACACCAGGTTGTCAGGCTCCACATCTGGTTCTCTCCCCCCACACCACTCACCCTTCATTCCCCTTCTGGATTCATATGGAGAGGGAAAGGGAGTGTGTTGTGTGAGGTAACATTGCTTCCGTAAGTGCCTGCTGAATCCCTTGCTGTTTATTAAGCAGTGCAGACCCAGAGAGCTGCAGCTTCCACGTGCCTGATCAGGGCTGACGGGCGCTTACACTGAGCATAGAATCTTTCCAACAGCACAGCCGAGACATGATTACACTGCTGAAAATTTTTGTTGGTGCCTCACATAGCAAGAAATAAAATTTTAAATTAAAAGCTTTACACAGTGTTCACTAGAGCCTGGCATTTTTGTCATTATGAGAACTATTTTTGCCATTAGGGTATAATTTTTGAAGAAAAAGACTGTTCCCCTAACTATTGGTTTCTTAGCAATGGAAGATTCTAATGGAAACAGAAAATGTAGGATTTTGCAGCTTTCTTCAAGAAGTAAAAAAAACCAATTACATTGTGTCAGTATTTTCCAACTTCTGATCCATTACCCAGAGCCAACTGCATCACCTCCAATAGCTCCCTCCTCAGACACCATCCTCAGAGGTAACTGATGTCTTCACCTTATCTTGTACTATCTCCTTGAACTCATCCGGAGTTCAAGATTAAAATAATATTCACCTAAGTTTGGTGTCATTTGAATTTTGAAAACGAAATGACCAAACCCACGAATCTACCTCCTATGAATACAGCACTAACTACATGAATAGAGAGCAGCACGCATTCCTCAGAGGGGGCTGTGATACTCATTAAGGCCTAAAGGGGTGGCCCCAGAAATTCCAGAAACACTCGAGCATCCTGTTAGATACACAGCTGCCCAGGCCTAAGCCCAGATCGACTAAATCAGGATTTCTGGCAGTGAAGCCTAAAAATCTGTGTTTTTAACATGCTTCTTTGGGAGAGACTGATGTTCATGGTGGTTTGGGAAACATATTTAAATCAATGGTTCTCAAAGTGTGGTCCATGGACCAGCAGCAGCATCCCCTGAGACCATTTAGAAATGCAGGTTCACAGATGTGCCCCAGACCTACCGAGTCAGAGAGGAAATCTGTGTTTTCTTGAGTGTGCATGGTGAAGTTTGAGAAGCACCAATTTAATAAAATTGAATAAATTTCAATTCAAAAAAGGATACATGAAGAACCTCCTAATAAAGACACTGGGCTTATTGCTACAGGGAAAGGGAGAAGTTCATTTTGTACTATGTTATTTTTAAAGTGTTATTTTCTTCCAGTTTTTATTTAGAACTTGCTATGTGCTAAGCAATCTATATTAGAGGTTTCTTTTTTATTATGTTAATTTTTCATGTTAATATAAGGGTGTGTATGATTAAGTTACAGTGTTTGCATTTATTAGGTAACGTCCAAGTTGTACTTGAGTCCTTCCCCCAGGAGGTGCACCATATACCCCTACATTCTACCTGTTAGCTGGGAGCTTACTGAACCCCCTGTCCCTTCTTGAATTTAATTGTGTTTTTCTCTCATGTGGGCCTATATTTCATCATTTACTAGTTTCAAATTAATACTGAGTGCATGGGGTGCTTGGTTTTCCATTCTTTTTGTTTGTTTTTGACTCTGTCACCCTAAGTAGAGGGCTGTGGCAGCATAGCTCACAGTAAACTCAAACTCTTGGGCTCAAGTGATCCTCTTGCCTCAGCCTCCCAAGTAGCTAGGACTACAGGACTAGTTTTCTTTTTTTAGTAGAGATGGGGTCTCATTCTTGCTCAGGCTGGTCTCAAATTCATGAGCTCAAGCAATCTACCTACCTCAGCCTCCCAAAGTGCTAGGATTATAGGTGTGAGCCATAGCATCCGGCTTGTTTTTCCATTTTTGAGATACTTTACCAAAGAGAATGTTCTCCCAATACTTCCAGGTAAATACAAAAGATGCAAATTCTCCATCTTTCTTATGGCTGAATAGTATTCCATGGCATACATATACCAAAGTTTATTAATCCATTCATGGGTTGATGGGCACTTAGTTTGTTTCCACATCTTTGTGATTATGAACTGAGCTGCTATAAACATTTGAGTGCAAATTTCCTCATGGTAAAATGACTTTTTTTTTTCTTCTGAGTAGCTAGTAATGGAATCGCAAGATCAAATGCAAAGTCTACTGTTAGATCTTTGAGGATTTTTCACACTTCTTTCCAAAAAGACTGTATTAGTTTGCAACCCCACCATATGTTAGAGATTTCTTAAGATATAAGTATTAGGAAGGTAACTAAAGGAGCTTATGATCTACAAAGACTTTAGGCAGGATCTGGCAAACCTTTTCTGTACAAGGCTACATGGTAAATATCTTAGGCTTAGCAGGCCACATGGTATCTGTTATGACAACTCAGCTCTGCTATTATAAAGGGAAAGCAGTGGTAGACAAGATGGACATGAACGTGCATGGCTGCATCTCAACAAAATTTTATTTATGGATACTAATGTATGCATTTTATACAGTTCTCACAAGTCATGAAATATTTTTCTAGAGTTTTTCAACCATTTAAAAATGTGTAAGCAATTTTGGAGGTGTTACAGTTGAGGGCTAGCTTTGTCCTGTGAAGAGGAGTTGTTCACTGTAAACTAAAGCCAGGAAGGGAGTGACAAACAAAATCTGAGGGTTTGAGTACTGTGACGTCATAAACAGAAATGGGAAAGTCAGAAAAAAGCTTTTTTAGAAGAAAAAATGATATGTTCTTTCTGTAAAAATTAGCATTTTCTGTCATTTCCTGTCTTCTTGTTTTCCCACAAAGTGACATGAGTCTTTTCTTGTATTTCTTTCTTTCTTTTTTTTTTTTTTTAATTAAATCATAGCTCTGTACATTAATGTAATCATAGGGCACCATACACTGTTTTTTAAAATTAATTTATTTATTTTTATTGTTGAATCATAGCTGTGTACAATAGTGCAATCAAGGGGTACAATGTGCTGGTTTCATATACAATCTGAAATATTCTCATCAAACTGTTCAATGTAGCCTTCATGGCATTTTCTTAGTTATTGTATGTAGACATTTATATTCTGCATTTAGTAAGTTTTGCCTGTACCCATTCTAAGATGCACAGTAGGTGTGGCCCCACCCGTTACCCTCCTTCTACCATAACCTACCCCCTCCCTTCCCCTTCCTTGGCCCTTTCCCCATAGTCTTGTGCTATAGTTGGGTTATAGCCTTCATGTGAAATCTATAATTTAGTTTCATAGTAGAAATGAGTACATTGGATACTTTTTCTTCCATTCCTGAGATACTTTGCTAAGAAGAATATGTTCCAGCTCCATTCATGTAAACATAAAAGAGGTAAAGTCTCCATCTTTCTTTAAGGCTGCATAATATTCCATGGTATACATGTACCACAATTTGCTAGTCCATTCATGGGTCGATGGGCACTTGGGCTTCTTCCATGACTTAGCAATTATGAATTGGGCTACAATAAACATTCTGGTACAGATGTCTTTGTTATATTGTGAT
>CAUYPK010008709.1:0-46037 GCA_963574355.1 Loris lydekkerianus | reverse complement strand
TAGGGTGGGGGTTTTCTGATAACAGGTGTGATGTTTTTAGTGTCTGGAACCAAGTTCCTGGAGCCAAAGGTAACAATGCCCTACTCGCCCTTAAATGCTTTCCAGCTGTGACTATTCCTGTTAAACCGGCTGTGAATATTCCTGATAAGCTTATTCTTAGGTTTTCAGCTCCCGGCAAGTGGCTTCTGTGTAGGACACAGTCCCCAGGAGCTCTGCTGAGAGAGGGTGTTTGAAGGCAGCGGGGCGCGTGCAATTACGAAGGCAGCAGTGGGAGATGATTCCCCAGAGAGGAATCCAGTGCAGGCTGGAGCTCACCTGCTGGTTGCAGCGAGCATATTCAGGGAGGAGCACAGAGGTGGGAGTGGTGTGGAGGGGGTTGGGCAGATCCTGTGGGGCATTATTGGTCTTTTTATTTTTATTATTATTTTTTTCAAATTAATATGAGGGTGCAAATTTTTAGGTTACCTTGTTCTCACTTCCAGGGTAAAGTTCCATTTGTAGACGAGCCCCTCTCCCAGGGGGCGTGTTACACACCCTCACAGTGTGCACAGTAGGTGAGATCCCGCCTCCTGCCCTCCCTCCTTCTGCCATACCCCCTCCCTCTCCCCCCTCCCGCTTCCCTCTACCCCCAAACTGGACTATATTCATGTTTTGTTGTTCTTAGGAGCATGTAATTGTTTATATATTAATTTCATGTTAGTATGGAGTGCATTGGATATTTATTTTTCCATTCTTGCAATACTTTACTAAGAAGAATATATTTCAACTCCATCCAGGTGAATGTAAAACATGTGAAGTCTCCAACTTTTTTAATAGCTGAATAGTATTCCATGGTATACATATACCGTATCTTGTTGATGGCAAAAAAGTATTATTGGTTTTCTCAGGACCTTGGCATTTACTTAGAGAGGGGGACCGCGAGAGTGAATTGAGGGGGAGCTCCATGATTTAGGGTCTTACTGGAATTGCTCTGGTTGTGTTTTAATTAAAACTATTTTATAAAGAGAGGAAAAAACAATTTTGCTTTTCCAAATCAGTTGTGATTATGTCTCTGAAAGGATGAAAAAATAAGAGAGAACAACAAACCACAGAAAACATAAATAAATGCATTTTGTTCAGGGACAGATGACTGAACCAGCGTGCGAGTCAGAGTCGGGGAAGCACAGTCATGTCCAGAGCACTCAGGAAATAGCTCAGCCCCTAATTAATCACTTTATATCATTAAACTCTGGAGATAAATTTAGCTGGCAGTAGGTGGAATGGGATGAGTTCTCTTGAAAACATATTTTCAATGAAGTGGCAAAGAATGTGTGTAAGCCCCAAACAACAAACTGTGTCCTAATAGCACTGCTTTCCCGTGACACACCCACAATGCCCAGCAGTGATGATGGGTCTGTCCCTGGGACCTGGCAGAGAGGATGTCAGCAGCTGGTGTGGAGAGAGGGTGGAGCGGTGCCCTGGGCTGGGGCCTGACAGGCACAGGTGCAGGGGACTGCCCTATGTACAACCTGGGAGCTGACTGTGGGGCAATTTAGGCATAATTTGCTGCCAAGACTCACCCTTTCTTAAGTTTCAGTTATCCATAACAAAAAAGTGATTTATAAGTATCAGCCCTTGGACTAAATTTATTGAATTTATTTCATAGAGCAGAAGGAATGTTGGCATTTAATGGCTAAAGAAGAAATGTTTTTTGTTTATTTAAACTCAGATAAACCATTTGAGTATCAAGAGTAGGGACTTGGGACTGAGGAAGGTGTTTGGAAGGTTTTACACAATAGAGTGAAGGTAAGATGACACAGGGCCCGGGGAGGGGGAGAGTGAGGCTGGAGGAGGAGTTGGGGGGAGTGGGGAGCCTGGCCGCCCCAGGCCTGCAGCAAAGAAGGCAGGGCCATGTTCCTTTGGTCACAGGGCAGGAGGATTTGTGAGAACAAACTGTTGGTTTGCTGGGTAGCCTAAGTCAAAAAGTCCTTTACCAACCTGTGGAGAAAGTCAATGCTGCTCTTGGCTGTGCTAATTTTATTTTGGAACAAAATCAATAGTAATTAATTTAATGAAGGTCAACTAAGCCAAGACATGGAAGCAACCCAAGGGTCCATCAACCCATGAATGGATTAACTGTGCTATATGTACACCATGGAATACTACTCAGCCATAAAAAGATGGAGACTTCACATCTTTTGTATTTACCTGGATGGGGTTGAAACACATTCTTCCTAGTAAAGTATCACAAGAATGGAAGAGCAAGTATCCAATGTGCTTAATACTAGTATGAAGCCAGTAGGTAAACACCAGTATGTTCAAGTGGGGAGGGGTGGAGGGAAGGGCTGGTGAGCTCCCACCTAAAGGGCACAGGGTGGGGTGTACAGCACACTCCCTTGGAGAAGGGCTCAACCACAACTTGATCTTCACCTTAGAAACACAAGCAACATAACCTAATCATTTGGATCTCCACATTAATTGGAAATTTAAAAACATGAAAACAACTAAGAGTTCAAGTTTTCTTTATGTAAAAGGATAGCCCCTTGCTTAGGGAGGTTAACATCCTGTGAGTGGAGCTTGTGGTAAGCACCCCACCTCTTTTTGTCTTTTGAACCCCAAATAGCATCTCTTGTTCGTATGTCCTATGGCTATAATTGTATCTTCCTTCTTAAAGTCTTTATAATATCAAGACAATAAATGAGTGAAACCATGTCAAACATGCTGCCAGGATCAATTAATACTTGTTTTTCTCTGGAGCCTCTGGTGATTACATTAAGTAAAGAGGGTTTTCTTTAGGGTAATGCCTGTGGCTCAAGGAGTAAGGTGCAGCCCCATATACTGGAGGTGGTGAGTTCAAACATAGCCCTGGCCAAAAATTGCAAAAGGAAAAAAAAAAAAAAAGGTTTTCTTTAATAGCAAATCTTTCAATATATTACCAATTTTAATTAAGGATTCCTAATCCATAAAAATATTGAATTTAGAGTCCTTTTTTTACATGTTCCATTTCTGTAAATAAACTTAAGAAAATTTCAACTTAAACTAGAACACTTAATGAGTTCTCAGTTACATGTAAACCTTTAGCCTGCTCACAGCCAACAGGTGAAACTCTCTTAACATGAGGGTGTAAAGTATAAAATATGCAGATTTAATACAAAAACAACATGGGGTTGAGTCTCTTCAATGTTTCTACGCTTAATTTTAAAACTTATTATAGGAAATTTCCTTTTGTTTCCATATACATTTATTTTTGTTTATTTTAGGTATCTTTTTTCTTTCTTTTCAGCATCACTAGTACAGCAGAATCCAAATCATAGGTAAAGAAAACGACTCCAGTTTCAACACTGCAGCTGATGGTATGTTTGTTCCTGGTCTGGGACGTCTGTGGCATAAATTTGTTTTGAAAGGTCTGTAACTTCCTTCCCCTTCCAGTGGCTTCAGTAGGCTCAGGCAGCCTGTAATACACACACGAAGGCCTGGTGAATTGGGGGCCACACCACTCACAGGGTGAGCAGCCTAAACAGTGCACAGCACACACCTGCCAGCATCACAACTGCAGAGATGTCTCCAAGTGGTCTTTCTGACTCACAAGGTGGAGACGGGGGTGAGTGGGACCCTTTCCCGAGAACAGCCACAGGGCTAAGGACGGCTTTGATGGCTGTAAGTAATCCCCAAGCTCAAGTCTAAATGAGACAATTTAAAAACGTGATCCCTACTGAGGACCACATCAGGGTGAGAGAGGGGAGTGAGGTCTCTGAGATCCGAGGACCACATCAGGGTGAGAGAGGGGAGTGAGGTCTCTGAGATCTGAGGACCACATCAGGGTGAGAGAGGGGAGTGAGGTTCTGAGATCCAGGAGGTTCCTGCAGTCTCCTGCCTCTTAGCGTCTTCATTTATTTCTCCTCAAATATTTTCCCCATCTTTATGTAGATTGGAGTTTCCGTCCTATATTATTTTCTTGATCTCTGAAGAATATCTTTTAATACTTCCTTTGAGGCAGGTGCACTGGCCACAAAGTCCCTTCTGGTCTGATAAAATCTTCATGTCTCTTTTGAAGAGTCACCTCCCCGAATACAGAATTTTAGATTGGTGGGTTTTTTTCTTGCAGCATTCTCGTGTACGTGATTTTTGAGGAGAACCCCAATGCAATCCTTGCCCTTGCTTCTCTATAGGTAAGGTTTTCTTTTTTGTTTTTTTAGTTCAAAAGGGGCCATGTTGTCACTGTCTTCACTGGGAGGTGAAAGTGTCTATAGGTAAGGTTTTCATCTGCCTCCTGTGCTTTCTTTAAACATTTTCTTTTTCCTCGCCGGGCGCGGTGTCTCACGTCTATAATCCCAGCACGCTGGGTGGCCAAGGCAGGTGAATTGCTTGAGCTCAGGAGTTTGAAACCAGCCTGAGCAAGAGCAAGAGCCCCGTCTCTACTAAAAAAATAGAAAAAAATTAGCCAGGCCTTGTGGCGGGCACTTGTGGAACCAGCTCCCTGGTAGGCGGAGGCTGAGGCAGGAGGATCGCTTGAACCCAGGAGTCTGAGATTCCTGTGAGGTGGGCTGACACCAGGCACTCCAGCCAGGGCAACAGAGTGAGACTCTGTCACCAAACAAAATAAAAAAAGTAAGTGTCATCTCTTTGTGGGTCTGCATCCCTGCTGTGTGCAGACACCCTCCCCCTGGTCCCCGAAAATAATGTGTTAAAAACAATACACTACGTAACAGAGAGATTTACTGGAGAAGTTAGTCATGGGACTCAGCACAGAAAAGATAACTTTTGAAATACTTTGGAAAATTACAAAGTGGGTATTGAGAAAGTAAAAATAAATAAAATGGAAGACAGACACCCAGATCCTGCATTCCAATGCCATTCCCCCAGGGCTTCTAGGAGAAATGGCCAATTCTAGCACAGGGGCAGGAAATGTGAAGATAATCCTGACGTGGGAGGGGGTAAGGAAGTGTGGGGTGAGAAAAGCAGAGCAAGCCCAGCAAGAGAGCCCCGGGCAGCACCCAAGATGGTAATGGAGGTTGTCCCTGATGGCCAGAGGGGACCGACCGTGTGAGCAACAAGACCAGCACAGTTGCACTGGACATGACCCTGAGTGTAAGGCAGATGCCCATAACCACATACCTGCTGATACAAGATGGTTGATTCAATAGTGAAGAGGGGAGAACACACAAATCTCCTGTACAGAAGAATTCCAAATAATCCACGCAGATGCTCTGTCCTCTAAGAGGCAGAGCGTAATTCCCTGCTCTTTTTTTCTTTTAATTTCAAATATTACAGGAGTACAAATGTTTTTTGTGATGGAGGTTGAGGTTGTAGTGCTTGAGTCACGGCTGTGAGTGTGCCCACAACCCACACGGTGCTCTCTGTACCTGTCAGGTGGGCTCCACCCCTCCCATCAGCCCTCACCAGCTTGTTCCCTGTGAGTCTCACTCCCTCTGTGCACGTGTGTGCTCACCGGTGATGTGGGTACATGTGCCATTTGTTTTTCCATTCTTCAGATACTTCACGTAAGATTGTGGTCTCCAGTTCCATTTCTCTGTGTGGCTGAGCAGGCTACCCTGGCACACACACCCATTTCACTAATCCACCCCTTCTGTGCTTATGGGAATTGGGTGGACTCCACTTCTGTGTACTTGTGAACTCAGTGTAGTAAACAGTAAATGCAGCAGTGGAACCAGCGTGGGGTTGGCCTGAGTGATGACAACATTGATCAGTCCAGTGAGAGCAAGGGCCTGAGCGTGTCCTCGGGACTTGGGAGCCTAGGCCACGTGGAGAGGAGCAGGCAGGGACATCAGGGCAAGTGGCACGAACAAAGGTCCACAGTGGGACGTCACAGCTTGTGTTTGAGATGGGTGATTAGAGTTGCTGCATGCACAGGAGAAGTGGCTACTGGGCCAGAGAGTGAGGCTGGAGCCAGGTTATGACGGGCCTGGAGTATGTGCTGCTGGGAGCACCCGGCTGATCCCCAGGTCTCCAGAGGGAGCATAGGGTGGAAAGCAGAAGGTATAATGAGACATTTGATATTTGCACCTGAACTTTCCAGCCAGAAAAATCAAGGCAGAGTAAATCAACTCCCTGAGTCTAGTTAGAATGGTCAGATTCAGGAGAGAGTGGCCGCAGACCACAATTAGCTAGAGTGTGTACACACATGCCCAGGTAGTCATCTGAGACACACACACACTCCTCTAACCAGGCTGAGTCGGCCTGTCTGGGCCCAAGAAGCTCCCGTGGGCACTGGCTTTACTGATGCGCACAGGCTGTGGGCACTTGCACCCCGTTCTCCTTCCTCTGTCAGCACCTCTCGGCCCTTTGCGGATTATCACACTGATCTGGAGCCACTGCCCTGCACACAGCACACAGCAGTGACATTTGATGTGAGATTAGGCCAGACTCAGGCAGAAAGCTTCTGAAGCATGGCATGGGGCCAACAAAGTGAAAAGGGTTTATTTTGGTGGGAAATTTTTCCCTCCCTGTCTGGCTGGTTTTAGGGCATCCTTTCCCTAAATTCTAGTCTGGCTTTTATCTGAAACTCAAATTCCACTGGGCCACTAGATGAACACATTTCTCCCTAAACAATAGCATGTTTCAAACCTTACTGTGCTGATGTTGCATTTTAATAGCTCAAGAGAGGCTGAAATAACTGCTCCCACCTCACTGGGAGATCAGATATCATCTCTAGGGCGTCTGGCAAGCCCCTGGTGGGGAAACACAAGTTATCAGAGGCCAAGAAATTGGCAGCCACACATTTTAAGCAGGAATTTGCTAATTGTTGGCTGGGCTTGCGCACACGGAGTTGAAGGGTAGTATTTTGTGACCTCCAGCTATTGGCTCTGGTCACGCAGGGTGCGCCACTTTGTCTCATTATCACTGAATGAAAGAACACATATTATTCAGAGTTACTATCAACAACCTTGACTAAGTTGTAAGTGAAAACAGTAAATCCCCAGTGGGCCCTTCCCAGTCCTTGGCTCTCTCGCAAATAAGCAAAGAGGGGGACATTTCTGACATTAGTCACAACACTGATATTCAATGTCACTGAAGACTTTGCTATTGAGATTTATAAGGAAATTATAAAATGTTGGGGGCGGCACCTGTGGCTTAGTGAGTGGGGGGCTGGCCTCATGTACTGAGGGTGGTGGGTTTGGGCTCGGCCCTGGCCAAACTGCAACAAAAACATATCTAGGTATTGTGGTCCCAGCTGCTTGGGAGACTGAGGTGAGACAATCACCTAAGCCCAAGAGCTGGAGGTTGCTGTGAGCTGTGATGCCACACCACTCTACTCAGGGAGACTGAGTAAAACTCTGTCTCTAAAAAAAAAAAAAAGAAAGAAAAAAATTATAAAATGTTGTCATTTTAATAGATCAAGAGAGGCTGAGATAACTACTCCCACTATACCACCGTCACTTTTTTATGTTTATGTGATGGGACTGAAACTCTACATGAAAAGTTAAGCAATGAAAAAATCCTTGATAATGAATGGATGCTTACTCTGTCCAAGAACTCAATGTATGGGGACACCTTACCCTTATTCCAAAAGTGCCTAGAATATTTCATAATGATTAGATAATGTTAAATGCTTATCAAGAATTATGTGAAGTCAAATATGGTGAATCCAGTAGATGATTGATGATTATTCAAGGGCAGTGGAGTGGGTATGAGTAAAATTAATGAGCCAGTCCCTTTTCCGTGGTTTACAACACAGCCCCCGAGGGCAGTTCCCACAGGAAGCTCCAAGGTATTCTTATAAATAGCAGGAAAGAAAGACAACACTCAAGATGCCAGGAAACCAGGACATGCTGGACTCCAAAGTTACTAGTTTCATACTCAAACTTGCCCTGCTGGAGTCAGTTTTCATTCATTCTTAGTTTGGTGACTCCTGATTGGCTGTCATGGAGGACAGCCAGACTTGAGGTGGAGTCCCTTCATTTACCTGATGACTTTTCTCAAGCGCCTTCTCTGAGCAGACACTGGGACCAGCTGAGGACCACCACAGACTCGGTCCTTGCTCCCAGGAATGCACATTAACAGGTTGGGGGTTCAGGGTATGAAAAAAAAAAGGCACATTTTTGAGGCAAACTGATTAGAAACTACTGCTAGTGGCCAAATATGCCCATGTTTTGAGTTAAATTTTTGCTATTTCCCAAAACATTATCTTGATGATGTTGTCATCCCGAGAAGTTTTGGGGACCACGGCAGTGGGGCTGGGTCAGGGCTCACGTCCGTAGTGTTTGCAAGGCTGGTGACCTCTGTGCAGGCATGTTTCTGCCCACGTGGCCAGTCAAAATAATGATCTTTTTGACTTGCTTTTCCAATAGACCTTTGACCAAATCTTTGATGGACAAACAGAGAATCATGTTTTCCGGAAAGATCTACTCACAAACACAATCTATAGTGTATTCAGGAAGGCTCTATGAAGAAATAATATTTTAAAGCAAAGATCTGAACTATGAGAGGAAAGTGGTCCAGGATGGGGGAAAGAGATTTACAGGCAGGACAGAGTATACTTTGATTTTAGTAAATTTCATGCTGTGAAAACTTTCCAAAGTCCAAAATAGAAATGGAAATCCTCATCACTTTACTTTAGTCTGGCCAGAAATACATCAAGGAGAACAAAGAGGCGTGTTTCATCTCTCTGGCCCATAAACAAAGTACTGAAAACACTTCCCTAAGACTTGGCAGGGAGTTTGTAATTACTTTTGTTTGTTGTCCCAGATGAATTTCCAAACTTTAGTAACAGAGTAAAACTTTCTTTCCCCACCTTTGTAAATAAATACACTACTGTAGATCTAGTTCAAAAGATAAGACAGAGAGCAACTTGGGTCTTTAAAACCTCATGTAGCTGTGAAGTACTACCAAACATCCATTTAAAATGGGAAGCAAAGGGGGAAAGCCCACCCAGGGCCTGCTGTTGTGAGGCATTACAATGATGCAACCCGGATCAGAGCTGTAATTCTTTTTTTTTGAGACAGAGCCTCAAGCTGTCGCCTTGGGTAGAGTGCCTTGGCGTCACAGCGCACAGCAACCTTCAACTCCTGGGCTCAAGCGATTCTCCTGCCTCCGCCTCCCAAGTAGCTGGACTACAGGCAGCTGCCACAATGCCTGGCTATTTTTTGGTTGCAGCCATGATTGTTGTTTGGTGGGCCTGAGCTGGATTTGAACCCGCCAGCTCAGGTGTATGTGGCTGGCACCTTAGCCGCTTGAGCCACAGGCGCCAAAACCTAGAACTGTAATTCTTAAACGGGACTGTCATTCGGGAGAAAAGGTGGGGTGCCTAAAGACGTTAATAAGGAGTCTTTCTTCTTTTTTTAATAAGCAATCTTTCCCCTTCTATTTTTTTGTTATTCAACTAACCTTATTTCTCTGGGTCATTTAGCTGTGAGTATATTTCTTTCTTTCCTTTCTTTTGAGAGTGTGATCAATGCCAAAGTCACTTTCCCTGTTAAGGACTGCTTAACTCCTGGGAGAGTGCCCCCGGACCTGGGATTGCAGAGTCCTTCACCACATCAGGCAGACGTATGAAAAAGGTGATCCTGAGCCCCACGGGGAGGAATAAGCTGGTGGGGGCATTTCTCTGCTTTCTACCATCTGCAGCAAAACATGGGCCCCTTGCCGTCAGCCAGAATGTAGACAGGAAAGCACATGGATCTCATACAGACACTCGTTTCTGAAAGGGACCTCACAGGGGCCAATCCAGTGTGTCCAACCTGCTGGCTTCTCTGGGCCACACTGGAAGAAGCAGTGTCGTCTTAGGCCACACAGTAAATACACAAACACAAAGGAGAGCTGGTGAGCAAAAAAAAGTTCATGGATAATTTTGTGGTTTCCACCATCACAGATAAGCGAAAAGTCCTCATCTAATAATCCTAATTATGCAATGGCTTGTTCAGAAAGTCTTTTAAAATCAACATGGGACAATCCATGTTAAGTTTTACCAAGATTAAATTTTAGCCAATAGTTCCAGCCAGAATCTTGGTTCTGTCATTCTATATATTAGCAATCTTTTCCAGTTTTGTGTCACTTGCAAAATAGCAAGCATATTTTCAGTATCTTCAATCAAGTTGTTGGTAAAAGTGATTGAACAAGGAAATCAGTGTTTGTTCCATCCGTGGATGCCGTTACCAGGGCCGTGTTTAGCAGGTACCTGGGGCCGCGTGTGTTCAGCAGGTACCCGGGGCCGCATGTGTTTAGCAGGTACCTGGGGCCGTGTGTGTTGAGCAGGTACCTGGGGCCACGTGTGTTCAGCAGTTACCGGAGGCCATGTGTGTTCAGCAGGTACCTAGCAGATTCTGTGTGTGCTTTTCTCTCTGTGCCAAACACCGGCTGTATCCGACCCTAATCCCTTGAGTTTTAAGCTTCCTCTTATCTATAATTCTGTAGAGCTCCTGATATGGACATAGCTGACTCTGTGACTAACTTGTAGAATAAAAACCAGGACCCCTGGGTGCAGTGTTAATCTTTCCACTAACATACCCAAGATCTCTGTGGCTTCATTTTTACTCTTTTAAAACTGAGCAAATATTTACCCCTTTCTTTTTTTCATTGAAATGGGGAAAATGCATTTAATAATAATTATAAAGAACACTATGTTCTTATAATTGGAGGCCTATCATTTGCAGAGAAGCTCCCTGTCTAGTCACTAAGTAGCCAAACAACTAAACATTAGCAGAAATCTCTGAGCAGCCAATGTAGGCAACAGAAATCTATGTGTGTGTCACACGCCTCGGTCAGGGACCTGCAGTGATGCACACCCACTCAACAGGCTGGTTCCTTCGTCCCCAACCAACCACCCCACAAAGGAAGGGCATGACAGAGGCTGCCTCGTGTAGGACTGAAAGTGGCAAGAACACAATCCTTTTAAAAGAGGAAGAGAAACAAAAGAATTATAAACATTACAAACTGGAAATGTACAGAAACCCGAGACCATGAAGTAAAGGGGAAAATTAGCCCTGAACAGTTGAGAAGGTTCCGGGAACATCCTGAATTGGAACTTAGTGCTGAAGGTGTTGGTGTTCAGGTGATGCCTGATTCTCACGCAGGACTCTGTTTCCACACACTCAGGGTCCCTCCTGCTCTCTTCTGGAGGCAACACTGTGACTTTCCTTTGGAAACCATCTTGCCCAAGTTGCTTTTGGTTCCGGAGGGACTTTCGCGTAAGCTGCCATCCCTCCCCTGGGTTGCTGGGGGCTGGACGATCCTGGCCAGCCAGTCGCCTTCTTGCAGGGATTTGGGTGGTGAGACAGTGACACAAACTGTGGGGCTAATTTGTCCTTTACGGGTCTGGATTCTTCCGTTCCACAGGCAACCTTGGAACCGCACGGTCCCTGATCTTTTCAAGATTGGTTGTCCAATTATCAGTCAATTTGGAGCATTACTCTAAAAACATTCTAATAAGGTATTTATTTGTTTGCTTGAGTTAAACAAAGATATTTTTTGTCTGCTTACAACTTTTGCTTCATAGCCAACGTAATTTCGTTAAAGGAAAGTGTGACCATTGCTATGTATGGAGTACTTGACGAGCCATAGGTGTTTGTAATAAAAATTACAAATATTCACACCTGTCTGGTCAGGTAGAGTGCACTATCTGGGTGAAGGGTACATTTATAACTTTGACTCAATCTGTACAAAAATAAAGTATGTAAATGAGACATACCTCCCCTAATAGTCTAACAAAAATAAATAATAAAATTAAAAAATTTCCATCCTACTTTATTAAAATAAAAAACTTTATCGTTAAAAGGATATTTTCATTCTTAGAATCTACTCATTTCTTAACCCCACCAGATGAATGGGTTGTTATTGAATACAAATCCAACAAATTATGGCATTTTATTTTTATAGCTTAAATATTTCTTGGTCACCTCATTTTCTCAACATGGCTCTGGGTACCTCCTCTTTAAAATTGCAGCTGATGTTACAGAAGCTGCCTGAGGACTCATCTAGAATGAACATGCTTTTAGCTGTGGTTAAAACACTTGGACCACTCTATAGACATAGGCGTCTCTTTTTGTGGAATGTGTAGTGCTGTGTGTGGGGACAGAGCAGTGGACACAATCTCAGCAGGGGCTGGGGTCTCAGAACTCACGGGGCCGCCAGGGCCAGTGGGCCGGTGGACAAGCTCACGCCCCGGGCTTTCCCCCTCACCACGTGATCTGCTGTCCAACCTTCATCCACGGCCTTTCCCTGTATCCTTGTCCCTCTCGAGGACAAGACCAAACAGCGTGTTCTCCAGGTTCCTCTCACAATAAAGTTCACAGAGCACAACGCTGACCTCTTCACCTGTTCACATCACTCAGCTCTCACTAGTATTTCTCACAAGGTGTTGATGTGTGACTCTAATAATTTAATTGTTGAGAATTTCAAAAAGTTTTAAAAATAATACATAACTTAAAATATTGAATTCAATACATCCAGAATTATCAGGGTCTTTTTGAACATAGAATCGAAAATGTAAGGCAGGATGGAAACAGTTTTATATCTGATTATGCATTAGAATTGCTTGGAAGATCTTTCAAAAAATAGAGATGCTTGAGTATGTCCTCAAAAAAGTCCAATTAATTAAAAACACACAGGCACACAGGACCCAGTGCACACAAAATCACTGCAAACCAAATCCTCTAAAGATGATTACAAATACCACTTTATGTTGATTGCATGTGCTTTACCGTTTTTGCAGCTACAAACTTTTTTTTTTTCTTTTTTGCAGTTTTTGGCCGGGGCCGAGTTTGAACCCACCACCCCTGGTACATGGGACTAGCGCCCTACTCCTTGAGCCACAGGCACCACCTTATAGCTACAAGCTTTTAAATATAGTAGTAACAAACTATACAAATGATCCCTGAAAATTTGTCTAGTCTCCCTTTAAACATGTCGGGTAAATGTGCTTTAGCTGGAGATCTTCCCTGGTCACCTAATTTTAAATTATACCCACCTCCGCTCCCGCCCCCTTCACTGCTTAAGATTTCTTAATAGAATGCCTTGTCTGTATTTATAGTGACCTCTTAATTAACTTATTTTTCTCCCTCAGAGATACTTAAGAGGTCTGACAATTAAGTTCACAAACTCACCCAAGACAAAGCACGCTAGCCCTCACTGCTGGACGTCACCTCGGTAACCTTTGAGTGCCCGCTCCCCCCCTCCCTGGGAAGCTGTATGCCTACTTCCCAGTCCACCCCTCAAATCACTTTCCTAGGATGAGTTCGAGAACTGCATCATCAGATGCTGTACTATGTGTTTCCCACCCGCCTCCCACTCACCCAACACTAGAATACCCCATAAGGGCAGAGAGTTTTGTCGTCTCGTTCCCTAAGGCAGTGGTCTCCAACCTTTTCAGCATCAGGGACTGGTTTAATGGAAGACAATTTTTCCACGGATGGGGAGAAGAGAGTGATTTGAGGATGACTGAAGCGCATCATGGCTCCACCTCAGACCATCAGGCGTTAGATTCTCAGAAGGAGCTGCCCTAGACTCGGCTCCTGAGAGTCACAGACTGGCCCTGGGCTGCAGCCCAGGGGTTGGGGCCTGCAGCAGAGAGCCGGTCGTGGAGAGGTACTTGGATGCTTCTTTGTGCAATGATGGACACATGTGCGTGTGTGTGTGTGTGTGTGTGTGTGTGTGCAACTGTCACAGAAACACTCCAGGAAACCGTGCTGCTTTCCATCCCACAGGAAGTGTGAGGCGGTGTGGTCTCAGAGAATTATGTTTGACAGGCGGACTTGAGACTTTGCTTGCACACTTCCTGTTGGAGGTCCTAGCACAGCCATATGCAAACTTTTCCCCTCCCCCTCCTCTCCTCCTTAGACAAGGACACAGGGCTCTGGCTAGCCCCACCCCCAGAAGTTCCACCCAAAGACCTTAACCTGACAGGCAACCCCAACAGCCCCCTGTACAAGGGGCCTCTAACTCCCCAGGCACAGAAGCCATCTTTGCACGGCCCAGGTGGATCATCCTCCTCTTTCCATAAACCTGCCTGAACATCCACCTGCTGTCTCATCTCCGGGCATCACCGTTCACCTTTCACCCCCGAGGACCTTGGGTGAGTTATGAGGAGCAAGGGCCTGTGCCACTAAGCAGGGCACACCTGGGTACCAGCAGGTGCTATCAGCAGGGGATGGCTGAGGGGACCACCTGCTCTCACAAGGGTCCAATCTTTTCAGTTGGTGCCCGGCTATCACTCCAGCACTTGAGCTCGCGCCACGTTCCCATCACAAGTCTGGAGCTTGCTGAGGGCCATGTCCGGGTCCCTCCAGCCGCATCTTCCTACCACCCCGATTGCCTAATCTGTTATAAAGAGCAGCGGAGTGCAGCTTTCAGGGCTGTTTAGTCATTTCTCAGAGCAATCCACACCTCAGAGTAGCTTTTAAGGTTACTTGGGCCATTTGGGGTAGAGAACACTGGATGGCTGTTTTTGTTCAGCTGAATGCACTGAAGGCTTCTTGGTATCATTAGTGCTCAAAGCATTATTCACCTGCGGATTGTTTTGAAGTCGTTCTTTAATGTTGGGGTTTCTTTCCAAATGAAACGATAGATCTAAAAATAAAAATTTGGAAGTAAATATGCAGAAGCGCATGAGGGCTTTGTATAAAAGCTAAGGGGAGCCAAGGTTCATGGAGAAGCGCCAGGGTTATGACTCAGGAGACCTGGGTCCCACTGAGGTCTCTGCCAGTCATTGGCCCTGTGGGTCCCCCGTTTGGCTGGGCCATGCAGCTGCCCAGCCTGACTCAGCTCCCTTATGGGGAACTGTAACAACCAGAGACATGGGGGAAAATGAGACTTGAGGTGACAGCTAAAAGGTGGCCTGATTTCCTGCAATATTGAAGATGATTGGCGGGTGGCAGGAAGAGGGATTTTGAAGGCCTGGAGAGCTCATTCTCCCAGATTCTGTGAAACTCTGCGCAGGCAGGGTGCGTTTAGTTGGGTTTAAATTCTTGGATTAAAACTACCTGGGTTCAAATTCCAGCCTAACACTCATTATTTGACTTAACAATTCACTTAACTTATCTAAGTTTCAACTTCTTCATCCATAAAACTTTGCTTCATCTGTAAAACAGGAAAAAATAATGGGAAAATTCAGGCAGAGTGGCCAACACATACTTATTCTTATGTGAATTTATAACAACGACTTTGGGTGCCCACTAGGTCACGTGCCGTGCTGTGCACTTTCTTTTCTCCTTATAATCACTGTGTGATGCAGGCGGTGGGATTGCTTCTCCTTCACAAGTGAGAATAAAGCATAGAGTGAAAAGAGCGAGCCCTTAGCCCCGTGGGGCCCATGCGCATGTGACACTCTGGGCTCTCGTGGGTCTCTCTGTGGCCAGCACTGCCTCTAATTTGGGGGTTGGGATACGGAGGATCTTCGAGCTCCTGGACATAAATGCTTTATTGTCATCACAGGCGGACACACACACTCATACACACATCCAGAGACGTCAGCCTGTTTCTCTTTCTGCTAGAACTTCTGTGCCTTTTAAGTATTATTCTGGAAACAGATTAGTCATAACAGACCCCGCAGGGCCTCTGCCGTCCGTTTGTGTAGTCAGCCTGCTACTTTGCTCATACAATGTTCTTTTGGACTGTGGGTCTCTGGCATTTCTGTGACGCCGTCTGTACAGAGAGTACATCCACAAGGAACAAGGGTGGGAGTGACGTAGTTAGCTGTTGGGAAGCCCCTCTCTGGGGTCACTTGGAGTGTCAGACAGTGTTATCATGCTTCTAGACTGCATTCTCTGAAGCTTCATTTTGGATTTTAGAATTAAAAGAGACTTTAGTCCAAGTTAAACCCTTTCTTCCACCTCAGAATCACTTGACAGTATTCCTTATATTAACACGACTTGCCATAGTTGGGGGTGTGTGTGCAATCTCCTGGAGTTTTCCCACTCCATGTCTGGACCCCACTAGCGTTAGATAGATCATTCTCCTCCTTCCCTTATGCTCTGAATTCTGCCTTCTAAAGCAGCATAGACTAATTAAAATACATGTTTTATAAATGACAAACATTTGCATTTTGAAGATTGCAACGGACATTCCTGCATTAGGCAAGAATTGGTTCTCACTTTGTATCACGTGTAGGACATACAGCAGATACTCATTACATTTTTTGAAGGATAACTGAATAATTTTTTTCTGCACTAAAGTGACTGAAATGAAGCATTCTGTTTCTTTGACATGTGAAGCCTAAAACGTGATCGACCATTCACTCTTCTTGAATGTGAGCTCCACGTGGTTCCATGTGTTACATGTAAACAGCTAAGCAGGTGGTTGTCTGGATAAATGCTGAATGGACACTCTAGGCAGGAAGGGATGCAACGTTTGACCCTGCTACAGTTGGCTGTACCAGGTTGGACTAAGGGTAGTATTCCTCTCCTAGGAATTTGGAATTAAGACCTCTCTCTGGGGAGATGAGCTGACAGGTGCGACACTGAGGCTGCAAGTGAGGGCCCCATGGAGGCCAAAATTTCTAGCAGAACCAATGTAGGTGAGAGACACCTCACCCGGGGGAAGGCGAGGTGGCTGAGGCTGCTCTGCCCATGGCTCCAGTTTCCATGACAGTCAGCTGGTCTTTATTTCTGTGAGATCTTTGAATCCTTCTGGTAATCACTGTCCCACTCTGAAGGACAGACAGACGGGGACACAGACGCACATGTCTTTACTGAAGCTTGCCTAGGTTAATTCTGTTTCTTGCAATCAAACTATCGCTGAATAAAACAGCTTGCTCAAGCACACGTAGCACTGACTCTTGACTAATATTTTACACACGGTTAACTACAGCACTGGGCCTTTTCACATGAACTGCTATAAACCAACTGTATCATAGATTCATTCTGGAAGGTTTGCTCGTTCCCTCATTCAGTCCATAGTAGGTGTTTAATCAGTAGCTACTGTCTCTGAATGTACTTTTTAATAGTTTTATTATATATCTGTCAACTGTCATTTTGGGGGGCTGCTGAGGACTGGTGTCTCTAGCAATCTTTTCTTTCTAGTTACTTTTTATCAGCAGTGGAACAAAAACATAAGCAGTCTGCAAAATACCGAGCTCATGAGCAATAATGAGTGAAATGTAAGTTGGTGAGCTCCGAGCACATGATGTTCGCAGTATCTATTCTGAGTGCAGAGAACATTTTGCCCACTCTTTTTCTCCCTTAGATTCTGGACTGTTGAAGGTGTGGTAAATAAATGTGAGATACTGGAGTGTTCTGTGTGGCTCTGTACATACTTGCATATAAACACACCTTATAGACATCTGTACCCAGATATACACATATAGCTGGAGAAAACCCGAGTTCCACCAGAATCCAACAATAAGGAAGGGTTGACCCCACTTCAATAAGCAAACATGGTAACATTTACAGGCCAGTGGACGTGACTGAGACACTGCTCTCTGTTCACACATCTTGAATAAAACTGAAAGTTAAATTCGTCCTCTCAGTGGGCTTTTGATTCAGCTCCACCAGCTCACTCTTCATGGGAACCAAATTACCCAACATTCAAACCCCCAGTTTCAAGTGACTTTTCTGCAATTCCATGGGCTCCCTACTCCCCATCACTTGCAGATTTGGATTCAGGGATGTGAAGGGATATTATAAAGAAGGCACATTTATTTCCATCACCCAAATGCAGGGTGAAAAGCCAGATTCAAGCCCAGAGCATCCTCCAGCTCCATCAGCAGAAGAAACCGCCCCAGGCCAGGGTCAGGGGTCGAGTCCTGCTTTTGCTGCCTTTCAGCCACATAACCTTTGCAGAGTTCTTTTAATTTCTTATATTTAAGAAAAATATCACCAAGCTATAGTAGTTGTTGTGAGGGCTAAAAGACTACATGTCGGTAAAACACTTGGAAGTCCCTGGCACCTCGTCACATGATCAGCAGATGAGAGTGTTCCTGGGGGTTCCATGGCCCAAGCACAGAAAACAACTTGCCAAGCAGAGTAGCATTTTGTAAGAACACAGGGCATGTTTCTGGCAGGCCTGAGGTTAGCTTTAAAAATCTGGAAAATGTGATGGTGGTAACAGCAATTTATTTACAGCTCTATCCTGGGGATAATATGGATTTCCCCATGAGGACTATCCCCGGCTTTTGTTTTTTTTTCCTTTGAAAGCAAATTCCCTTGTGTTTCTTACGTTTCTGTTTTCTTGGTGTAGAGTCTGTTGTCCCTAATTTACTGAGGGTCTCTGAACTTTTCCCTTTTCAATCACAGTGGCTTCCATCCAGGCTGTGGCAGGAATAGTATTTAGGGAGAAGACACATTAGAAATGGAAGCTCTTCAAGATGAATAAGGTGTTTTTGAGACCTCCAATAATTCTCCAGTGATTTTTCATTCTTTCTTAGCCATTTTATGGAAAATGTCCTACCCTGTGTATTTTTATCCTTGGCCCTAAGAAAGAGCCGTTAGCTGCCAGCTGCCGTAGCCTTTGAAGCTGAAGAGCTGGTGTTTTGATCTCCGCCCTCCTGGATGACTCGGGAAATTGTCTGCCAGGCTTCTTCCCATCTGAGTCTTCTCAGATTTAAACCAACAATTAGAAAGTGTTGTGACTATGTCGATGATTTCAGAAGTGTCAATAATTTGTCATCTTTGTGGGACATTGGATCAAACTCGCAGAGAAGGCTGAGGAATCTGACAACAGGGGGCAACATTACTGGAAAAGCAGGGGCTTGGATGGATCTTGGGCTGGTTCTGGCTGAGATTATAATCCTAGAAGAGAACTGTGTGCTGTTGTCTGCATGGCTGTGTCCTGACTATACCCACTAAGTTCTTGTTGCTGGCAGAGAGATCTCCTGGCCTTGAGAATTTGTTCCTGTCAGGTCAGATGTGAAGTGGTCAAAGTTTGTCCTATACTTAAAATCTCCTATGGTCAGGGTCCAGGCTTTTATTTTCCTACATACACAGACTGTACCAAGGAGATTAAAGAGCTCTTAGAAGAAGCCCCATTTCCAGCTAGCAGGTCTGTGTCTGTTTGTGCCTCCCTCTACTTTAGAGAAATCTCACATGCTTATGTTACTCTGAAAAAGAAAGACAATTTCTTAGTAACACCTTACTATTAAGGTAGCCAGTCATCATCATCCCTTGTCTGAACTTTAGTTTAAGATTTCATAGAGAAGTGTGATCGGATTTGTCAATGGAATTCACACTCTTAAGATTCTGTCACTTAGGAGATAACTGTTCCTCCTATGATTTTATGCCCAGGGGAAACTCAAGATATCTATGGTGTAAAAAGCAAATATCTGTTTTAGCAAATGGCCAGATGTCACAGCAGGAAGTATGTAGATCATCTTGATTATATTCCCATCCACCAGGGCAGAGGCAGAAATGCCAAACACAGTGAGCTGGGAACATTGAGTTTTGTTTTCACCAATTGCCCCGGCCTTTTAGAAGGTACCTGTTAGGAGCACTTAAAGTAAAAGGGGCTGCTTCGAACATTGCAAGGGGAGCAACAGGGCAGCTTTTCTACTTAATTAGCTTTTTTTCTTTTTATATTTTCTGCTGAGAACAACTGGGTGAGACCTAAGCTGCTCAATCATTGAAACATCCAGAGCGCTTAGAATATTTTAAAAGCTATTTCTAAAATATAGGCAGATAATTTGTACATTCATTTTCATGTCAAATTATTATTAATTTATTGTGCTCCTGTACTGTGGGTATCTATACCTGCACTGGAAAGATTAAAAATAACAATCCCTTTTCTGTGCACAGGTGGGAGTGGAAGCAGCCAGGCTCCAAACCTCAAAATCAGAGATTCTTTCTCCACTTCTAATTTAATTTTAAATCACATTGATTTTTGTCTCAACTATGTTTTTCGGTTTGTTCCTCATTTTCCATCACCCTTGTCGTTATCTTAGCTCAGTCTCTCTTCTTTCACCACATGTTTCTTTATTATGTATTGATCTACTAATTTAACAAACATCTATTGTTCACTTACCAGATATCAGTAGCTGGAAATGCTAGCTATGCAGGGGTTTGATCTTCTTCCCAGAGTTACTGGAAAACCCTTTAAACATAAACCCTTTTATGTATTCTCTCGCTCTGCTTCAATGCATTAAAAACACTGTGGCCAGATTAATTTTATTTAGTGCTTCATATGTCCTGAGGTACTCCAGTGGTGTGACCCCGGCCTTCAGTCTCGGGCTAGTGGACCTGAGTTTCTCCACTCCCTGTGTTGCGCGGCGTGGCGTACGTTACTCTGACTGGTCTTTTCTGGCTTCACTGGTTACCTTTTCTTACCACATGGAAATCTTATATGTTAAAATTCTTCCATCTTTTCCATCTCACTTTCCCTGATCGCCCTCCTTCCATTTTGGCATATCCGGGCTCCCTGCCCGTGTCCAGTCTGGCTGTCTGGCCGCCTGGTCCCTGCCCGTGTCCAGTCTGGCTGTCTGGCCGCCTGGCTTGGTCTCTACACACTTTGAATGGACACCTGACAACTGTGGTGGGGCTGCAGTAGCCCTGAGCGGAGCCGGCCACCCGTCCCTCCTGGCATCCACCCCTGGTGCGCTCCGAAGCTCTGCCACGCCCTTGCCCATCTCTGTCCATCTTCCTTTCTTTCACCTTCATGCCAATTCTGATTGTTGAGTTTTCTGCCCATTCTCTTAGCATTTGATAAATGATTCTTCATAGTGGGTTTTGAACTAACTTCTCTGTTTTGTTTCTAACGTGGATATTCTTGGGTAAGATGCTTTTTCAGCTCCTTACTCCAGAATCTAATCTTGCCTGGGGCTAAGCCAGTGCCAAGCTATTTCTCTCTTTTCCTCCAGGGAGGTCAATTGTCTTCATATATTTTTATTTAAAATTAAAAAAAAATCATAATTGTGGTGAAACACATGTAAAGTTTGCCATCTTATTCATTTTTAACTGCAGATCTCAGGAGTGTTAAGTGTGTTCACACTGTGCAGCCCATCTCCGGAACCCTGTTCATCTTGCAGCCTTTTTTAACGTTTTTGCACAGCCGTTTGTTTGCTTGTTTTACCTAGTGCATCAAACCAAAAGTTTCTTGAGGACAGGACTGCGTTACCGAATTTTGTGTCCTTTCTCAAACTGCCTGGATACCTGGTATAATCAATTAATAATTGTTTCGGGAATTTAAATTGACGCTGGCTTCCCCGCATTCGAATCTAACAAGCTCTTTTTGGGAACTCTGTTCTGCTAACAGACCTGGGCTCTGTCATCAGGGAAACTGTGCACATCTTTTTTTTTTTTTTTTTTTTAAAGAAATATGGGACTTTTATTTATTTATTTTTATTATTGTTGCAGTTTGGCTGGGACTGGGTTTGAACCTGCCACCCTCAATATATGGGGCCGGAACCCTACTCACTGAGCCACAGGCGTCACCCAAAACTGCACATCTTAAAAACATGTCCACTCATGTATGCGGGAGATGAAGGGTGGCCAAGCTGCAAGTTGAAGGGTTCTGCTCTGGAGGGTTCGCTTTTTGGCTTAACTGTTACATGGTGCTGTTGTTTTTGTTCTAGAAGTTGGGACAGTGCTGCCTTATTTCTTTTAAGAAGGCAGCAAGCCAGGAACACATAATTGAAAGGACATTTCTGTGCTGGCATATCGTTTTTCCAAATAAGATGGCAAGGAATCAATCTCAACATCCTTTTGTTTGAAGTGGTTGATGAGAACTGAAGTCTGACATTTCACACTCATAGCATTGCACATCGCAAATACTTTCACAATTCCAGCTTGAAAACAAGCCTGTGCTCTACGCTCGCCAGTAACATGTCCCATCACACAACATCTACAGTAACGTGTCCCATCATCACAACATCCACAGTAACATGTCCCATCATCACACAACATCCCCAATAACATGCCCCATCATCACACAACATCTACAGTAACATGTCCCATCATCACACAACATCCACAGTAACGTGTCCCAATATCACAACATCCACAGTAACGTGCCCATTCATCACACAACATCCACAGTAACGTATCCCATCATAACACAACATCCACAGTAACCTGCCCCATCATCACACAAAATCTGCAGTAATGTGTCCCATCATCACAACATCCATAGTAACGTGCCCCATCATCACAACATCCACAGTAACGTGCCCCATCATCACACAACATCTGCAGTAACGTGTCCCATCATCACAACATCCACAGTAATGTGCCACATCATCACAACATCCAAAGTAACGTGTCTGATCGTCACAACATCAGCAGTAACATGTCCCATCATCACAACATCCACAGTAATGTGTCCCATCATCACAACATCCACAGTAACGTGTCCCATCATCACAACATCCGCAGTAACGTGTCCCATCATCACAACATCCGCAGTAACGTGTCCCATCATCACAACATCTGCAGTAACGTGTCTCATCATCACACAACATCCACAGAGAAGCGCATTTCTCCTGCCACAGACCCTTCAGAGAGTGGAGAGACATCTTCAGAGAGCCTACCCCTTCACCGCTGCCTCTAAGATTCTGGGCGGCCTGTGCTTCTTCTGATTTCCGGCTTCTGGAACCCCTTTTTCTAGGCTACCTTTTGCCTCTCGTGGCTGTTCTCTGACCTTGGACTGACAGGCACCTCCCAGCATCATATTTTCCTTTATTTCTCTGAAATACCACTCAAGGCAGTTGTCTACAAGTGTAAAAGGCAGCACAAATGTCCGGTGATCTTATATCATAATGATCAGAAAAATTGAAATTGATTTTAGGCATACTGTCATTAATAAGTCTAGACATATTTTGGGGACAGGCTTTACCCTGTTTCTAGGCGCCAACCCCCCCCCCCCATTCCTGATTTCTTTCTGCTCATTTCTAAGTCCTTAATCTACTGCTAGGTGGTTCTTGGAACATCACAGTCCTTTCAAATCCACTAATTAGCTTTCTCTGGCCTCTATCTATAATGCCTTGGGACGATCATTCCATAATCACAATGAAAAACTTTTGTCATTTACTAAAAAGGTAATTATTCAAAATGGATTAAAGGTCTAAATGTAAAACTTGAAACTATGAAACTATCACAAGAACACAGGTGAAACCCTTCAGGACATTGGTCTGGGCAAAGTTTTATGGGTAAGACCTCAACAACAGGTAATAAAAGAAAAGATAGAAAAATGGGATTATAGGGCTGGGCACGGTGGCTCTTGCCTGTAATCCTAGCACTCTGGGAGGCCAAAGTGGGTAGATTTCCTGAGCTCAGAAGTTCAAGAGGTACCTGAGCAAGAGCAAGACGCTCTCTCTAAACACAGCTGTCTGTCGTGGCTGGCGCCTGTCACCCCAGCTACTCGGGAGGCTGAGGCAGGAAGACCAGTTGAGCCCAAGAGTTTGAGGCTGCTGTGAGCTATGACACCAAGGCACTCTACCAAGGATGACAACGTGAGACTCTGTCAAAAAGTAAAGAATAACAATGGGATTATATCAAGGAAAAAAGTTTCTGCATAGCAAAAGAACCAGTCAACAGAGTGGTGGGGACAATGTGCAGAGTGGAAGAAAGAGATCCAAGCTACACATCCAACAGGGCTTAATATCCAGAATATACAAGGAGCTCACGCAATTCAATGGCAAAAACGAAATCACCCAAATAAAAAAATGGGCAAAGATGGGAATGAACAGTTTTTAAAAGAAGACTTAACAAATGGCCAACAGATACACAAAAAATTGCTAATATCAGTAATCATCAGGGAAACGCAGATCAAAACCACAACGATGTATCACCTCACTCCCATCAGTATGGCTGTTACCAAAAAGACAAAAGGCGATGAAGGTTGGTGAGGACACTGAGCAAAGAGAACCCTTTATGTGCTATTGGCAGAAATGTAAAGTAGGACAGCCATTAGGGAAAAGAGCCTGGAGAGTCCAGAAAGTATGAAAAAGAGAACTCCCCTGCCATCCAGCAGTCCCAACACTGGGTCTGTATCCAGAGGAAAGGAAATCAGGATTACAAGAGACACCGTGTTTACTGCAGTACTATTCACAGTAGCCAAGGTGTGGGGTAAATGTGAGCATCCGTCAGTGGGTGAACGGATACGGAAATGTGCGTGTACACTGCAGTGTTATTTAGCCATAAAAGCTCCAAATCTCGTTATTTGCAGCAACATGGATGAACTCGGAGGACATGTGTTAGGTGGAACCAACCAAGCACAGAGAGACAAACACCAAATGTTCTCAGCCACAGATGGGGGCTCAGGAGTAGACTTCAGAAAAGCAGAGAGTGGAGTCATGCTCACCAAAGGTGGGAAAGCTGGGGTTGGGGGAGAGACTGGTTGACAGATAAGAAAGTATGATTAAACAGTGTTCCGCAGCCAGCACAGCAAGGTGACTGGAGTCAAACATGTATTACGTGTTTCAAAATAGCTAGAAGAGAGGGTTTTGAGTGTTCTGATCACAAAGTAATGATACCTATTTGAGATGGTGGATGTGTCAGTTACACTGATGTGATCATTACACCTTGTTTCTACCCCTACTGAAATATTACACATGCCTCATAAACATGTACAACATTATGTGTCCGTTATACTTTTTAAAAAAGCCACAGCAACAAATCCTTCTTCTTCTTTCTCAAGAGGAATTTGGTTTTTTAAAAACTTTTAAGGTCAGATCAGTTTTAGATCTAAAGAAAAATTGCAAGGACAGTGTAGAAGTTTCCGTGCACCTTTCACCCAGTTTCCCGTATGGCTAACAATCTTACATCCTTTCTGCTGCATTCCTGACACTTAGTAGCTTCTGCTTAAATACTTTCCAGAGACCTGCAACCTGGTCTGTCCTAATGAGCCCTGTTGTCTGCAGACTCCACAGCAGTGAGGCTGAGGTCCCAGGACTGCAGCTTGTGCAAGACTGGGATCTTGTTAGAAATGAATGTCAACCCCTGATCCAGACCTGAGTTGGAATCTGCATTCACCTGGATGCCCAGGGATTCAAGTGCTCTTCAACAGCTGAGAAGTATTGCTCTGAGTGTAAAGTGCGCACACACACCCCCCACACGCACTCATGCACACAGTGCACACACCCACACACGCACATGTGCACACATGCACGCACATACGCCTGAAAGCCTATAACAACACAAGCATCTCTGTGATATCCACCATTAGCCTAGTTTAGCCCCCTGTCGTTTCACGTAGGTCTAGTCTGCTCTTCATTCTCCATTGACAGCTGTTCAAACATTTGAAGGAATAATCCTGGTTTTTCCTTGGCTGGACTCTTCTAGAGTGTTCAAGACTGTACACCCTACCCATCCCGAGCTTCCTGACAGTACTTTCATCCCGCAGAACTGTGTTAGCTTGAAGGTCAGGCCTGCACCTGCGGGTTTGTGGGAGGAAAGACCTTTCCTTCTGCCCTGATGGTGGGTGGACCCTTGTGGGCTGGTTGTTTGTGCACTCCAGCCTCGGGACATGTGAACAGGATGGGATCACTCACCTCACCCATAGTGACTGTTTTCCACCTCGTGGCACTGTCCTGAATTTGCTGTCCTCTCAGGGCTCTTTAGTCTTCCCTCTTCTAAACAGAAAATCCCCGTGCGCTCAGCTGCCTTCTGCATGTAGGACTGACTGAAATTCTCAAGTAAATCAGTGCATACCACACACGCCCTCTTAATAAAACCTTCCAGACTCACAAGGGAATTAATGAGTGTAGGAGTTGGTCGCAAGGCCTCGGCTGCTGTCTCCTGAGAACATGTCAGGGTGTGACTGTCCCTGGTAAAATGTGTCCTCATAAATTGGGTAGGAGACTCCCCGTGCTGTGTGAGTATGAGAGGCTGGTGGAATTAATATTAATAATTTCCCTAGTTTAGACATTATGTTTTGATGAGTTCAGACTAATAACAAGTGTGAATATGATCCCCATTGTTTCAGCTGCCTGCATTTAGAAGCCAAATTAGACCTCTGTGAAGCTGATTTAGCTTATCAGTAAGGTGGGATTTGCTTTAAATGGAATTTTTAGAGTTTTCTTTTCTTGGGGATCCGAAATGCTTTACACTGGCAGGGGTCCTCAAACTTTTTAAACAGGGGACCAGTTCACTGTCCCTCAGACCGTTGGAGGGCCGGACTATAGTTTAAAAAAAAACTATGGACAAATTCCTATGCACACTGCACATATCTTACTTAGAAGCATAAAAACAAAACGGGAACAAATACAATCACACCGCCTCATGTGGCCCGCGGGCCGCAGTCTGAGGACGCCTGCTTGGGAAGGCCGTCTGCTTGGGAAGGCCGTCTGGGTACCTCCTTCCTAACCAACTTCCTGCTCCACCAGCTGCCTCGGGAGCCACTCCCCGCCCCTGAAATCACTTTTCCTCTGAGTATAACCCCTTAAAACCCTGTGGAGGAGAGTGGTAAGTGCAGGGAGATGGATAAACATAATGGTCCAAGGATGATGCTGGTGAAATACGACATTTCTGGTGTTGGATATACTAGTGGGCAGAGAGAGGCCTGAAGGGGAAAGCAGATGGGCGTTGCCGTGGCAACAGCGAGGGCCTTGATCTCCGCGTGGGAGGAGGCTGGGCTCGCACCGCACCGGTGCCTGCGCTTTCTTTTATGAACCCTCAGGTTCTCCTGTATTTAGTTTAGTTTAGGTTTTCAAAAGAGCATAGCCAGTTACCTGGCAATGACATCTATCATTTCTTTCAGTGTTCCAAATACACAGGTATACACTTGACTCTATGATGTTTTATTGTTTAACGGGAAAGAAATCTCTAAAAGCTCATTGAAGAATAGCTTGAGTCCTCTTTTGTCAAGCACAGGATGCTCTCTTTAAAAGTTTATATCTTTATTTTGAGACAATAAACATGAAGCAGAAATGAAGGGACAGTTTTCCCTCCAATTCAATGTTATTAGGATCGTCTGGCTCATTCATGGACATCTCCAGTGTACATGGTCGTCCAGCCCGTCGCAGATGACAGCTCTAAGTGACTCGTCTGGAAGGCAGCCACCTGAGCAGCTGCCCTCGCCCTACAGACAGGTCCAGGGTGCCTGAGCTAGAGGATGGGTTGAGGTAAGTCAATGAGGCAGGAGCCTAAAAATATATCAAATTTCTGGATATAAATACCAGACCCACCATTTATCAGCTATGTGAATTTGGGCAAGATACTTAGTGTTGTTGAATCCCCATGTCTACAAATGAACAGTTAGGAGAATACATTCTATCCCAGAGAAATGTTATTAGGTTCAGCGTAGTAACACACACAATGCAGCCAGTGGGGGTCTGGCCTATGCTGGGGCTTCAAAAATTGGAACCATGTTTCCATTCCCACTGTCATTTAGCTCAGATCCTCAGTCTCCTCCTTGGGCGTTTGAGTGTCTCCCAGTCTCCTGTCTGCTGTGCACCCATGTCTGCTGCTGCTCCTTAACCTGCTCTTAACACTGCGCCACGTCTCCTTTTCTAGAGAAGAATTCAAATTGCTTGCGGTGGCATCTAAGGATGTCGTGATCTGACCCCAGTTTGCTGGAGTGTGGGGAGGGAGGAAGGGTGAGTAGGCAGAGTTCAGGGGTCTGCTTTGTGAGTGCTGAAACCGTTCTGTGCAACTACAGCGAGGGGAGCATTTCATGAGCTGCTTTATCAAAACTCACAGAACTTCTCAGCACAGAGTGAGCTTTCATGTGTAGAAATCTTTTATTTATTTATTTTATTATTATTAAATCATAGCTGTGTACATTAATGCGATCATAGGGCACCATACACTGTTTTATAGACCATTTGACATATTTTCATCACACTGGTTAACATAGTATGGAAATCTTTTAAAAAGCACATAGAAGGTTGGAGATCCAAGGCTGGAATATAGAACACAACCAAGCAAATTATCTCTGCTACAAATTTATGAGCAAAAAGTGGCCAAAAGGGCTGGAGGAGGACGAGGAGTTGCTGCCCTAAGTAACTGTGGAGAGGGTGGAGATGAAAGGGAAGGAGCTGGGTGTGAGTGCCGTGTTCTGGCTGGGAAGGGCTCCTGTGGGGCTGGCAAGTCCAACGCCCCCGCTGGGGTTGAACATGTAAGTCCCGGCACGTGGACAGTGGGAGCCAGCGTGTTACTCCCGAAGTGTGATTTTGCGGGACAGCAGGGGAGCGGGCAAGAGTGAGCATGGGTTAGGGGTAGAGGTGCCAGCATGAACTCAGACTCAGGTTACACATGTCATAGATATTTGCATGTAGAGATATTTGCAGGCAGGCGTACATTCAGAAGTTAGCCCCCCCCCCCACACTTTGCTCTGTTAGCTGAAAAGGGGGGGAAGCAAAGACACACTTAGCACTCGGGCCCTTGTTTTAACACCATTTGTTCTGACCCTTGGAGCAATGGCTGATTATTAGGAGAGGTAGAAAATGAGCCTGGGGCACGTTGTAGAGCCTTAAAGTAGAGAACTGGTTCAGAAACAAGCTCACGATGAGGGGCCTGTAAAACCAGCCAATGGAAGTGGCTCCTAATGGCCCGAGATGGAGCAGTTTGAATACCAAGATGAATAAAGTTGTGTGGGATTGTAAGTCAGGACTTAAAGAAAAAGTCTTTGTCTATACTGACTTAAGTGAATGATTAAGTAAGTATCTGGAGAAGCAGGCAGGCCTCCATCCAGTCCTCCAGCCTCCGTCCAGTCCTCCAGCCTCCAGCCAGTCCTCTGTCCTCCAGGAGGCTGGGCATGGCTGTCCACCTGCACGTGTGGGAGCAAGGTGACTTCCTCCAACCGGACTGGTGGAGAGGGGAGAGGAGCATCCCTGAGGGTTCCTCACTGGTGATCAAGATCTGTACCCCCTGGTGGGGGAGCAGGCCTGACCGTGGGCGATGCATCTGTGTGAAACATGGGAAGGCTGCCCTCCTGCGGCAGTCTTCATCCTATGGGACAGGCCATGTACAACCACAGTCTAACTATGAGAGAAAGACGGATCATGATGGAGGGACACCACATGAAATAGCCAACCAGCATTAAAAATGTCAAGCTCACCACTAACAAGAAAAGTCTGGGACATTGCCGTAGCCTTGAGTCACCTAGGGAACCTCGCTGCCATTCAGCGTCCTGGATGGGATTCTGGAGCGGAAGAAGAGTGCAGAGTGAAAACTGTGAACACTGAATGGAGTGCAGATATGGGTTAAAAGTTACTCATCGTCACTCATTCATCAGTTTTGTTTTGTTTTGTTTTTTTGGGCCGGGGCTGGGTTTAAACCTACCACCTCCCGTATATGGGGACAGCACCCTACTCCTTTGAAACACAGGCGCTGCCCACTAGTTCACCAGTTTTGACAATGCGCCACATTAACGCAGAGGGCTGGGGAGACTGGCTTTGAGGTCTATGAACTTCACTATCTTTACAACATTTCTGTAAATTAAAATAAAAAGCTTATTTAAAAACCCCCTATGTTTGTCCCTTATCAATGAAACCAGAGTGCCTGGGGTACAAGCTGTAATATTTTGGCTTTCCTTTATTCTGGCAAAATGTTCCAGACTCAGTGAAGAGTGTTGACTATTGCTTCTGTTTTATACCGATGTGAAATTGAATTTTTAATAATGAGTGTGATAAAAATAAAATACTGGAACAAGTTGCCCATCTGAGCACCACTTCATTGTACACTCCTGGCCATTCAAACCTCTAAGTGGCATGTGTATCAAGCATCTCATTACAAGTACGATTATGTCTTAAAGTGTCTCTTGTTATTTTCCCCCAGTAGAAATGAAGAAGAACACGAATGTGCCCACCACCCTTTCCTCTGTCTGACCCCTGGTCCCATGGGAGTATATTGACCCGGGCTGGTCTGTGCCACCCTCCACCTGCTCCGGCCCCAGGGGCTGGCTCATGCCTGTGGCCCTCAGGTCACCTGGCCGTCTGATGCCAGCTGGGTCCCTGCTGGGTGGCAGGGGTAGGTGTCGCGTTTTTAGCCCCACCTGTCTCTTCCTCATCTTGGCCCTGGCCGTGGTTGTGTTTATTCTGCCACCTGGCTCTGGAACATGGTTCCCATCCCTAACCCCCAGGCTGAGGAGGACAGACCATTTCCTGTGGGTGCTGGTCTCTGGGCAACTCGCTGTTCCTGGTTGGAGTCTTTTCCTTTTTTCAGCAGTCTCACTCTGTGCCCTGGATAGAGTGCAATGGTGTCATCACCGTTCACAGCAACTTGGGCTTGAGTGGTCCTCCTGCCTCGGCCTCCTGAGTAGCTGAGACTCCAGGCATCTGCCACAATGCCTGGCTAGTTTTTCTATATTTAGCAGAGAAGGGTCTCGCTATTGCTCAGGCTGGTCTCCAGCTCCTGAGCTCAGGGATCCTCCTCTTGGGCCTCCCAGGGTGCTGGTGTCACAGAGTGAGCCCCCTGCAGGCTCTCCATGTTTTCCTTCCTTCCTTCCTTCCGTCCTTCCTTCCTTCCTTCCTTCCTTCCTTCCTTCCTTCCTTTCTCCCTCCCTCCCTCCCTCCCTCCCTCCCTCCCTCCCTCCCTTCTGCCTACACCTCTGTAAATTGTTTCTTTCTTTGAATTTTCATTTTTTTTAGAGACAGAGTTTCGCTTTGTCACCCTCGGTAGAGTGCTGTGGCCTCACAGCTCACAGCAGCCTCCAGCTGTTGGGCTTAGGCAATTCTCTTGTCTCAGCCTCCTGAGTAGCTGGGACTACAGGCGCCCACCACAGCGCCCGGCTATTCTTTGTTGCAGTTTGGCTGGGGCCGGGTTCGAACCCGCCACCTTCAGTATATGGGGCCAGCGCCCTCCTCACTGAGCCACAGGCACCGCCCTCTTTGAATATTTTTTAGTTTAACCCTTTGAGGACACCATCTGTTTCCTGTCAGAATTCTGACTGTTGTCATCAGCCTGTAGCAGTCAACTGTGTTCTTGGGAATGACACTCCCTTCCCCTTTTTAAAGCTAAGATAGTGTTTACTTTTTTGATCTTAAAAAATGTTCATCTTGTTGTGAAATGATACTAATAGTCAAGAACATTATTTTCCCCAAATTCCTGTTTGGCAAAAAGAAAGAGTTGGCAAACTTAGGCTTGTTTCCTGCATGAGTCTGAGATTTCACTCTCAGAGCCCAGAGTCTGGGAACCATTGTCTAAACGAGCATTCTGCTTTGAAATATGAAGGGGAGCAAGCCGCAGTTCACTTCACCACAGGAATCTTACAAATTCGGTGAAAGTTGCCAAGGCTGTCACAGAAAACACCCAGGCCCGGGGTCAGTTTGCGAAACGTGTTTCCCCACTCGTCACGAGGAGGGAAGGAGTACCAGGAAAAACAGAAGGAACCACGAAAATCACAGGGGCTGTTTTCTCCACCTTTTGCCACTCACGGTGTTTTGAGTGTCAAAACCACAGACAGGTTTTGTATTTCCCGGGAGCTCGGACCGGGGCAGGGATAGAGAGAGGCTGAGGGTGCCTCGGGGGTTCCAGCCAGACGTTGAAAGGTCCCTTCGGAGACGTCTGGAGACAGGGACTCAGAACCTTCACTTCACAGATCCAAACATGTTCACATTTAGGCTATTTCAGGTCCTTTTAATTATAAACGATTATAAAAGCTCGTTTATAAATGCATGACTCCAGCACTAAGCAACATACATGAGAATCTGTGGTTTTTTTTCAAGTTTTCTTTTGATTGACAAACAATAAATGTGTCCGTTTCTGGGGCACAACGTGAGGTCTCGATACATATGGACGTGGTTATTATGGAAAAATGGGTCTGGCTAAAGTAACACACCCACCACTTCAAATATTTATCATTTTCTTAAGGTGGAAACATTTAAAATCCTCCCTCAGCTGTTCTGAGATGTAATACACTGTTATTAAGAGAGCGGCCCCTCCGCGTGGGACGCCCCCAACTCGCTCCTGCCATCCCGGTGGAGCTCCAGGCAGTCAGCAGCAGCTTCCCTTCTCCTACAGGCCCACACTGGCCGGTTTGGGATAACAGCCTCTGTCTCTACTTCAGTGAGGCTGGCTTTCTAAATTCCACGTGTGAGATAATACAGTGGTTTTCTCTCCGTGCCTGGCTTACTTCATGGCCATACTTGCCTGCCCATAGGCTGCACACGAGTGCCCAGGACTCCTCCAGGACCTGGGGGAGAAATGGGAAGGGATTAGCAATGGATTCCCCCCCCCCAAGGTGGAGGCAGGATTCTGGGTCTGGGGCTCAGTGTGCAGAGTCTACAAGCCTGTGGTCCCCCTTGCACCTTCTCTCTGGAGCCCCCTCCCCTAGCTGGTGGGTGGCTGCTGCAGAGGAGAATCCTCCTGCAGAGGGGAGGGTCCTCCTGCAGCGGGGGGGGGGGTCCTCCTGCAGCGGGGCGGGGGGGTCCTCCTGCAGCGGGGCAGGGGGGGTCCTCCTGCAGAGGGGAGGGTCCTCCTGCAGCGGGGGGGGTCCTCCTGCAGCGGGGGTGTCTTCCTGTAGCAGGGAGCCCATGTGTGGGCACCTTCCCAGGATGTCCCCTCTTATCCGTTTCCTCTGTTACTTCCCAGCGTGCTCTCTTAGACGACCCCTGGGAGGAACCTCACCTGCCACTCTCGGGGGAGCAGGTGTGCAGGCTACTTCTCCTGTGCCACGTCATCCAAAGCTGACGATGCTTTGACAGACTGCGTGGAACTGGCGTATCTCTGTGTGTGGCCCCCACATGCCAATAGGGCTGCTCATTCTACTGTGTCACCGTCAACAACTTTCAGCCAGGCAGACGATCCGCTTCCTCTCTTAAATTTACCCCTGAGTATTTTGTGCTTTCTTTATGCTATTATAGATAGGATTATTTTCTTAATTTCTTTTTCATTCTTAGTGTATATTAACATTCCTGAGTTTCATAAGTTGATTTTATATCCTAAAACTTTACTAAATTTGTTTATGAGTTCTAACAATTTTTTGGTGACATTTTTAGAGTTATTTTAAAATCTAGAAGGTTATGTCATTAGCAAACAATCACATTTTAATTTCCCATTGGCTGACTTTTTATTTTTTTCTCTTGCCTAATTGCTCATGGCCATTGAACAGAGGTGGTGAGAACAGCCATCCTTGCCTTGTTCCTGATGACGGAGCAGAGACCTTCATCGTGGCACTTCTGAGAATGACGCTGGCTGTGGGCTGGGGTCTGCGGCCCTTGTTGTGTTGGGAACATTTTTTTCTGTACCTACTTTGTTGGCTTTTTTTTTTTTTTAATCATGAAAGGATGTTGAATTTTGTCAGATTACTTTCTGCATCTACTGAGATGATCATATGGTTTTTGTCCTTCAATCTGTGAGCATTTAAACTGAATGTGTTTTATAATGTCAAGTGCATTCAATGTATAACCAAAACAAAATTTCTGAAGTAACCTGTGCTCTGCAGGAGCAGGAACAGAGGCATGTGCTACGTAGTTGTCATGGCTTCATCTCCTTGACTGTACAATTCTTCTGTGTTGGGAATAGAATATCCTTCTTTGTTGTATTATATTATGTTTAATTTTGACTGCCAAGGCATTAACTCATCACTAGTTTTCATCTTTTTAAAAATATTTTTATTGTTTTTATTCTCATTGCTTTCTCTTCTCTGCATTTAGCTGAAGACACAAAGCAGTCTTTTAAAATGCATTCTTTCCTTTATACACTTTTTTAAAGGGAACTTTAAAAAGGCTGAATAGCTTAGTCATAAAGAGGAATTTTTTCTTAGACTTATAAGCCAAACACAAGCTATTTTCTTATAGTATGAAACAAGAATTAGTGAAGGCAAGAGCTTTCTTTCTTTTCTTTTCTTTTTTTTTTTTTTTTTTTGAGACAGAGTCTCACTATGTCACCCTCTGTAGAGTGCTGTTCATCACAGCAACCTCAAACTCTTGGGTATAAGTGGTTCTCTTGCCTCAGCCTCCCAAGTAACTGGGACTATAGGCATCCACCACAACAGACGGGCTATTTTGTTGTTGTTGTTGCAGTTGTGATTGTTGTTTTAGCTGGCCAGGGCTGGGTTCGAACCCTCCAGCCTAGGTGTATGTGGCCGGCCCCCTACCCACTGAGCTATGGGCACCGTCCAACTTTCTCTTTATGTTTCTGCTGCTGAAACAAAATAACAGAAACTGATTTATTTCTTCCTTTACCTGATGGTGGAAACCAGTCTGTGGAAATCCTAGGAATGGTCGGCAATATGTTTTCCACTATGTAAAAAGAGTTGGTCTGCAAGAGGGAATGAAACTCACGTGTGTGGAGGTGCAGAAGGTGGCTGGAGATGTTAGGTTCCTGAGGACACCTGCGTGCCTTCCTGTTATCTGACTGCTGGAATCTTCCTGCTTCCAGGAAATAAAAATTCCTCCCTTTGCTAAGCTATTCTGTTGAGTGGGGCTCTATAGAGTGCAAATAACAAAAATATACCTAGAATTACCTTACATAACAGAGGGAGTTGAGGAAAGATCCTCTGGTGGCTCACACCTTTAAAGGAAGAGCTGATCAATTCAGCTCTGGAAGGCAGGAGCAGGCTCTTTAGAAGGAGCTGGGGCCAGGGCCGGGCCAGGCACCATAGCACCACACTGTCCCTCATCCAGCCTTGGGTCCTTCTCATTCCGTGACCTCAGCAGGGGACATGTTTTCCCCAGCACTTTATTTTTTGTACCCAGCAGCCATTCAGCACCCATTGGCACTTTTGTGCCCATTGCCACAGAAGGAAATATGATCTCACGCTGTGTTTTGAGTCTCAAGAATGCAACCCAGGAGTGAATCCAGGCCCTGAAGAGTGAGAGTCAGCCTGCAGGAGCGCAGAGAGGAAAGCGGAAGGGGAGGAGTGGGACTCAGCTGGCCCCTCGGGGGGAAGGAGCCCTATTTCTATCGGACGACTCCACCTCTGAGCAGCACACAGTGCATTCCCGTGGTGAATGGAATGTGTCTTATAACTACGGACAGCCAGTCTCTCAGACCTGACCCTGGGCAGGAGGAGCAGTGGACACTCCAATGGGTTTGGAGGGAACCCCAGAGCAAGGAGACTTGCAGACTTCATCCTAGATGGAGGCAGGTGGAGAGAAGACCCCAGCGTTCTCTCTCTGCACCTCAGAGCAGGGACAAGGCAGCGTGTAGGAATAGCCAGCGTGAGGAAGGAAGGTAGTCAGATGGGGGCAGCGTTGCAGAGTTCCAACTTGATTCAGCAAGGTGCAGGGACAGTAGAATAATTCCTGCGTGTGGCATGGACACGTTGCTGGGCCTTAGACAACTTCACCAAGGTGCTGGTAGCCCAGAGTGGTGTTGAAGAAATAGGGGTGAGCAAGGAGTCATTGATCTTGAAGTGACCTTGGCATGCTTACATGTAGACCAACATTCAAAAACAGGACAAGGTGTCAGATGCCAAATTCAACAGATGATTGAGGATCAGAACTTTTGCTTATTCTGGCCGTGCCTTTCACCCTCTCTTCAAATTCCTTTCTAAAATTTTAGAGTACTTCTCTTTTGTTGCTTATTAACTGTTTTGCTTAACTTTGAATTGCTAAGAATTTTTGAAAAAAGGGATTCCATTTGTGTTTAATGTGGAAATTTGATTTTAGGCTTTCATTAAATTGGCTTTTCCATTACCTGCTTAGAACTTTCCATTGTTGAATGTATTTCTGGGGCAGGAAGGGGGGTTGGCTACCATGTACTCAAATAAGCAGGTCTCCTAATTGTCGGCAGAAGGCACATCCAGTGACCCCAAAGTTTAAACATCTTTATATAAAAGTTTTTCTCTGCTAATATTTACTTTGGTCTCAGAATCCATTATTTAATTAAACAGCTACATTGTTTGTCCAGCTAATGCCACTCAGCACAATTCAGTATAAAAGGCATTTACTCAAATCCAAGAATGTTTCTGAATATTTATTATTATTAATTGTGTTGATGGATTCCGTTCTGTCATAACACCTCCCCAGGTTGCTGATGCAGCTCTTTTATTGTTTTTAAGTGCCTCTATAACCTTCTCATAAAGCCTCAGCACATGTTCTGAGACCTCAGCTTCACCACTCTGCCTATCTGTTGCCTTCTAAAGGTAAGAATAAATCAGAGCTACACAAAATCACAAAGGGAAGAGGAAGCTTGGTAGTGTTGTTATGGTCATAATAGCCAAGTTATCTTGAATCACAGCCATGAAATTTTAATGTCTGGGTAATCTCTCATACTTTTTATTTTATTTTATTTATTTATTTTTTAGACAGAGTCTCACTATGTCACCCTCAGAAGAGTGCTGTGATATCACAGCTCACAGCAACCTCAAACTCTTGGGTTTATTCTCTTGCCTCAGCCTCCCAAGGAGGTGTGAGTGCAGGTGCCCGCCACAACACCCAGCTATTTTTTGGTTGCAGTTGTCGTTGTATAGCAGGCTCGGGTCGAGATCGAACCCGCCAGCCTCCATGTATGTGGTTGGCGCCTTACTCACTGAGCTACGGGGGCCGAGCCTCTCATACTTTTTAAATGCTAATAGTAATGTTCTTCCAACTCTCCCAGTCTGCTTCAGACCTCTGATGGCGTGGAGAATATAAAGCTGCTCAATGTCTAAGAAACACTCTGGTAAATTTCCCTGTGGTGATAGATGTGGCTGTTCCTGCGGGGCATTGGTGCTGCAGTCCAAAGGATTCTACACTTGCAGGATCTGAACATCACAGCAGAGCAGAAACACTTCCACAGATGCACATCTCCCAAGTCCCACGGTGGTTCTTTGCTTACCTGAGCTGGGTACAGGGAAGGTCTGTGCATATACGTTTAAACAATAATTGACATCAGTTAATTTTCCCATTTTAGATTTGTTGATTCATCCCCACATCTGGAAGAGAAGTTATCTCTACCTCTGTATTCTTCCCCCCTCCTCAGTGGAGAACAAAAGTGGGTGAAGTAAGAAGAGCAGTCACCGTCTGTGTAGGGAAAACTGTGCAGGTTCTAGGTGTGATGGTAAGCAGTATTTTTACCAGAACTCATCATTACACCCGAATCTTCTTCCTAGAATAGAGGCTGTGATGGAATGCTGGGCTTACCCATCGTCGTTCTAGCCTAACCCCTTTCCCATCCCATTCAGTCCCACAGGATCCCCGAAGGACAGTCACAGTCGTCTCGGGGATGGAGAGCACGCCCTTGCACCTGTGGCCACTTCTAAAGGTTGTGAGGAATCGATGGTTCCGGTTAACCCTTGCTCCCTCTGCTCCCCTCCCTGGTGCTGTTCACCACGGCTTCTTCACAACGGTTTTCCAACATTTGAAGCAAACTGTAATTCTTGCCTTTCTCCTAAAACTAATTTTCTCTCGTTTCGTTTGTTGTGCCTATTAGAATGCAGACTCCTCTTTTCCCACCTGGGACGTTTTTATTCCCTGGTTCTTTGGTTCTTTGGTGGCCTCGGGACTTTTGCCTGTTGCAGTGGATCTGCGGGTCAGTTTTATCAGACTGTTCTCCACCTATAGAATTTTGGGGTCTAACAAATTTCTTTCATTTGTGTTCTGTCCCTTTAAATTTCAAGGTAGAAGTGTTTCTACTAGTATAAAATTTTCAAGAACCTTGTAAATTTCCTGTGTTTATTAGAGAAATTCATTCCAGAAGAAATGAGACTTGTCTGTAGATTTTCCCTGGATAATCTCATCTCTGTCTGGGAACTCTTCTGAGATGCCTGAGGGTATCTGTGAGGTCTTGTTTAATCTCTTCAAATAGCCTTTTGTGTTACTGAATACTCTGAATTTTTTAAATTTCAAAATATTAAGGGGGTACAAATATCTCTGTTATGTGGATACCTTTTGCAAAGCTAGGTCAGAGCTTGTAGTGTGCGGTCACTGAGGGGTGCTCCCTGTACAGACAGGTAGGTGTGACTCCTCCCCATGTCCCCCCTTGATTTCCAATGGCCCTGACATCGTTGTGCACCCTTAGATGCTCACAGATTAGCTCCTGATTACTAGAGAGCACACGAGGTGTTTGTTTTTCCATTCCTGAGGTATTGCACTCAGGACAATGGTCTCCAGTCCATCCAAGTTGCTGCAGTTTGGAGTTGCTGCATCCTTCTTAAGGCTGAGTAGTACACCTTGAAAGCACTCCCCAGCCATGTGGTGACCTTAGTGATGTTCAGCAGTGGAGAATGTAGCACTTTTTCTAGGATGAGTTTGTGAACTTAATTGTCAGGTCTTGTTGGCACCATGGACCAGGTGAAGTGCTATTTCATTTGCAGCTACCATCAGTTCATCCACATACAATTCTGAAGGTCATTTTAGTGGATATACGTGCTTTATTTGTCTATAACTCATTCTGTGAAAGCACCCTAATTTTATTTTGGGGTACAACCCCCCCAACACACAGGTATTTGGTTAGGGTCAGACCCTATCTATCCCTCCTTCCATTCCTTGTTTCCTGGGAGTGAACAGATGGTTCATTCCTACCCATCATCATATCCCAACTGACCAGTCACGTGCCTGGGTCAGGACGGACTTTGAACACAGAAGTCAATGAATGGGGCTCAGTCTGGGGTCCACTTACGTGTTGGTTGATGGTCTAAAACTGTAACAGTGGGAGAGTAAGAAGGGAAGTCAGAGGAAAGAGGTAAGCCAAGAAGGGTGGAGTCACTGAAATCATCGTTTGTAGTTTCAAGAAGTAATGTATCATTATTAGCAACTTAATATGGAGCAATCTTTATGTTTATGTTTTTATTTATTTTTTGAAACACAGTCTCTATCACCCATGGTAGAGTGCTGTGAGGTCAGAGCTCACAGCAATCTTAAGCTCCTGGGCTCAAGTGATTCTCTTATCTCAGCCTCCCGAGTAGCTGGGACTACAGGTGTCTGTCATGACATCAGCCAGTTTTTCTATTTTAGTAGAGACAGGGTCTCACTCTTGCCCGGTTTGGTTTTGAACTCCTGAGCTCAAGCAATCCACCCACCTCAGCCTCCTAAAGTGCTTGGATTACTGGCTGAGCCACTGTGCCTGGCTTAATGTTCATGAAACTAACAGCTCAAGTACTTGCATGAGATATTTCACTCACTTTAAGTACCTATAACTTCAGTTATGGTCAATCACTCTCAGCAGGATTCATATCTGTGTAAATAGGTATATTATTGATTTTTTTTCCAAAAGAGAAGATAGATAATCTCATTAATTTCTTTTTCACATCAAAGATTTCCTTTTAGGGTTTTTTCTTCACTCACCAAAATTTTAAATGAGTCAGAGTGTTAATCTGTTTTGCTCCAGTAAATTCTATCTTCTTATTATAGAAACGTCTTTCCAAGTGGTAATAGTCGCCTAGCTGATTGGTAGTGATTTATTTTTTCTCATTTATTCATTCACAGCTTTTATCAGGCCTCAGATATGCACCAAGCATTGTACCAAAGAATGAGATGTCTCCTAGGTTTGAACATATGCTCAGTAAGAAGCTCCTGACCCAGAGCCTAGCGTGTAGGTGTCGGCACGTTATCAGAAATCCATCCCCATGTACGTAGGAGGTGTTTCTGTTAACAATGGGAGCTTGTGAAAGGCCATGGTCAGCCTCGAGTACTGCCTGGGACCCAAACACTAGTTGTGGGCTCCTTTCCTTTCTTTCCTTTTCCTCTTCTTCTTCCTCTCCTTCCCTTTTCCTTCCTTCCTTCCTTCCTTCCTTACTTCCTTCCTTCCTTCCTTCCATCCTTCCTTCCTTCCTTCCTTCCTTCTTTCCTTCCTTCCTTCCTTCTCACTGTAGCCTTGAATTTTTGGGCTCAAGTGATTGTCCTACCTTATCCTCCCAAGTAGCTAGGACTACAGGAGGGCACTGCCATGCCTGGGTAATTTAATTTTTTTTCTTAGAGATGGGGTCTTGCTATGTTGCCAGGCTGGTCTCAATTTCCTAGGTTCCTTTGTTGGCTTCCTAACATGCTGGGATTACAGGCGTGTGCCATTGCCCTTCCTATATTTCTTTTTCATAGGGTAGTTCTTCTTTGTAATGTTCGGGTTTAATGATACTTATTTTTAGCAGCTGATAATGAAGTAATTAATTACACTCAGTGTCAATACAATTTGCAATGATGGTGCTGAGTAACACCCTGATACCACGAGACACCATGATTTTTGTATCTATTAGTTTATTAGTTAGGATGAGTTAAATAGGGACATCTCCCCCCCAAAATGTCTAATCTCGGAAATCTGTGCATGTGATCTGATTTGGAAAAGAGGTCTTTGCACACGTAATTTTACAGTTTTTGGCCGGGGCCGGGTTTGAACCCACCACCACCCGTATATGGGGCTGGTGTCCTACTCCTTGAACCACAGGTGCTGCCCTGCACATGTAATTTTAAGTTAAGGATCTCAAGATGAGATCACCCTGGAATATCTGCATGTTTCCTAAATCCCTCCAAACAGAAGAGAAGACACACACAGAGGGAAGGGTAGGTGGAGACAAGGCCAAGTTACACAGGCACAGGCCAGGGATGGGTGGAGATGAGGCCACACCTGGAGTCACAGAGCCACAGGCCAGGGGTTCCCCAGTCACCAAGGCTGGAAGGCCAAGGGGAGATTTTCTCCTGGAACCTTGGAGGAAGGGCAGCCTGCTGCCACCCTGATTTTATACTTTTGGTTTTTGCACAACGAGGGAATGAATCTGTTTTGAGCATGGAGTTTGTGGAGCACGTCACAGCCGCCCTTGAAGAATAATGTGCTGGTTTACACCAAATGCGTAATTAAGGGTTCTTGTCTTGTTTCATAATAAATCTGGAGAAGCCAGTATCTCTACCCCAATTCTTGTCTCCATCCAATGGAAACATCTGTTGTTTGAAGTTTATTGAAAACATAGAGGTTAGTTTTTCTGTTTTATTTATTTATTTATTGTTGTTGTTGAGACAGAGTCTCACAATGTCGCCCTGGGTAGAGTGCTGTAGCAGCATGGCTCACAGCAACCTCAAACTCTTGGGCTTAAGCAATTCTCTTGTCCTCCCAAGTAGCTGGGACTACGAGGACCAGCCACAACTACTTTTTGGTTGTAGTTGCCATTTTTTGTTTGACAGGCCGAGTTGGGTTCGAACCCGCCAACTCCAGTGTATGTGGCCTGCGCCCTAACGACTGAGCTACGGGTGCCAAGCTGTTTCTGGTTTATTTTTGCTGACCACAGATGCCCAGAAAGTCCATCTAGAGTACAAACATGGTGCTTCAGCACGTGGTCTGGAGATCCAAATTGTCCCGAAAGCGTCCCTGCTCTGGGAGGACCACGCGTCTAGTCTATAAAGTCAGGGCCGTTTCCTCTGGCTGGAGGGAGGCGGCCCGTGGGGGCACCTGGCTTCAGGCCCTGCCCTTCTCCGGGGTGTTTCTGCCTCTTCACTCTTTCCAGGACTTCTAGTGGTTCTTCCTATAAGGGTGTGAATCCGGCTAATAGAGGCCTAATTTTTAGAGGCCTTTAAAAATTAGCCGTCCACCCCACCTGGAGCGTGTCCGCTCCCCGGGTCCCCGCCCTGCCCGCGCTGGTCTCCTGCGCCTCACAGGGCATCGTTGGCCGTGCGCGCGGTCCCTGCTTCCTGCCTCCCTACCTCGTAGAGCAGGGACACTGCCCAGCACGCTGTCTGGCGCACAATGTGACTGCAATAAAGACCCATGAAACAAAGAAACAAAGGAATGAACTTTTGAGTGGACAGCCAAAATGTCCGTCACTTTGCGGTTGGAATCAGACTGTGCAGGACACATGTTCTTTAATTTGCTACATCAAAAGCCATTGAATCTCAGGACTGAGTGGGAAGTGGTCGTTCAGCGCCCCCGACTAGACCCGCGCGCTTCCCGACACGCACGCGGCGCGCGGGCGTCCCCGGGGACGCGAGGCTTACGACGTCGCGCTTGCTCTTTCTGGTTTCTCTCTCCTTTCCCACTCCCCCCGATGCTGCAACCTTTATTTACTGTGGTGTCTTCCTCACTTGCTGCAGCAGAGGCTTGGACGTCGGGGTGGGAGGGACGAGCGTGACTGCCACCAGCTTCGGTGGGCGCTGCAGCTGGCTGCGGGCGGAGCAGGCGGCGCCTGGTTCCCGCGGGATTCAGCCGGCTCTCGACCGTGCAGCGGGCAGGGGTCCTGCCCACCGCGCCCCCGCTCTCGCCCTCCCCCCTGAGCACCTGCGCGGCCGCCTTCGCCCCTCGGGGTCCGCTCCTCCCGCCCGGGGCGGCCGCCCGCCCTCTCGCCCTTCTCCCCCGCGCGCCTCCCCAGCCGCCCTCCCGGAGACGTTCCCCGCACCTTCAGCAGGGACTGCAGAGCCAGGGGCCGGCCGAGGGCGAGCGACGCAGGTGCCGGCGACCCCAGCCTCTGTCCTAGATCGCGGTGAAGCGCGCTTCTCTCTCCTCCACCCCCTACCGCCACCTCCTCCGGCTACGGGTAACTTGAGAACCCGGCGTTGGTACGCGCGTGGGGGACGCGGAGCCTGCGGACCACTTGGGGACAGGGAGTGCGAGACAGTTTCGCAGTTCGCCCGGGGGGCCAGGGCCGGCGGGCTGAGGGAGGGGTGGACGGGACCTAGAGTCTCGGGGGGGGGGGGGGGACAAGGATCAGGGTGGCTAGCTGAGACCGGCGGCTGAGCCTGGGCGCGCACCTGCAGGGGGCCTCGGACAAGACCCTCCATCCGCCCAACTTCATTCCGGATCTCCTCCCTACTTGGGAAAAAGAAGATCTGAGAGGTAAACCTGTGAGCCCTGGGGCCCCTAGGAAGGATTTGTTGGTTTGAATTTCAAAGGAGAAAAATTACCGTATAGGGATCTATTCCTTCGCTTCTGTGTTCCAACCTCTCCCTCTCCCTGCAAGCAAATTAAAAACAGCCGCCGCCAAATCCAATCCCAACCCAAGAGCGCTTCTAAGGCCAATTGTAGTGGTGAGGAGAAGCGAGCAGACCGCGGAATCATTCTGGAACCCCAGGTATGATGTCATCTAAGAAATTAGTTGTTGCAGGTGCTATTTCTAGAACTGGTGTTTGCAAAGGGAAGGCAAAGCTCGCTCTAGTAAGCCGGACGGAGTCCTCGGTACCGCCGGGTTTCCTGGAGTGTCTTCTGCTAACACCGTTCCATATTAAAGTGTATGGAAACAAGAACCTTCCAGGGCTTTGCCCTCGGAATCGCATAATCCAGACGTTGGTACGATTCCCCATTTATCATCTGTGACACTGTGGTTAGCAGAACTTCCGTGGTCCCGGGTTTCCTCATTTTTTCAAATTGGAGGGTTGGATTAAGATAATCTCGAGGGCTTTTTAATAGTATTTAAGGTGTCTCCCGGATTGAAATGTATCTTTAACTTTTTAACCTGTTACAAACATTGCTAGTTTTATAATTTCATGAAACTAAAAAAAAAAAAAAAAACTATATTGATTTTGGCATTTGGGTTATATGCATTTATGATTTATGCTTTCAGGATTTTCCAACCAAAAATTGTTCAGATAAATATTTATAAAGAGCTCTGAAACATACAGCTTATAGGTGAATATTTAGATCACCTCATACTACCTTAAAGACACTTTAAGCCCAGGTAAACACAAGGCTCCGTATCACTCTTTTTTTTTTTTTTTTTTTGCAGTTTTTGGCTGGGCTGGGTTTGAACCCATCACCTCCTGTATATGGGGCCGGCACCCTACTCCTTTGAGCCACAGGCGCCACGCTTTGAGCATCACTCTTGATCTCTTCCAGGATGGTACAGTTAGAGGGAAAAAAATTGTTTTGGAGGAAAACAGAAATTGTGCCTTTCCTATGAATTATTACTGTTGAACAGTTTGTTACTTTTTAGCCTAAAGTTGTGTGCAGAATATAAAAAAAATGGTTTCAGAGCACTTCAGAACCTCTCTGAAATTAAGCTCAATAGCAGAGATGCAAATTTTAATAATGCATTTAGTTGTCTTGGAATGAATCCCAGAAAATAGCAGAGGTTAACTAAATAGAGAAACCAAAAAATTAGGAGTTCACACACAGAGAGAAGTTGTACAAATAGTGTGTTCTATGAAGTGCACTGTACCTTGTGTTTTCTTCTTGATTAAAAAAAGTTGACTTGCTTAAGCAGATGGAGGATGTTAGAATGGCTTTTGCTGCTGCTTGCCACATCTGCCATGGTTATTGGTAGCATTTTTTAAATTATTTGAAACTTAGTCATCACTACTTAGGATTTAGGCTTAGGAATATTTTTAGCTCTTTTTGGTGGCTTTGACCTGAAATAATAAAACAGCCTCTTTCTGCCCGCACTTGCTTTGTCTGCAGTTTGGTTGAATGGAATGAGCTCGATGTACTCTTTTTGGACACATTTTAACTTATTTTCAATGTCATTTTGTTTTTTGGCTGGAAACCTCATCAGTCATTCAAACATTTGTGTTCCCTCTCTTGTGATCTCTGGTGAAGTAGATGGTCATCTCTTTTGAAACGAACAGATGCTCAGAGGATTAAGTAAATTGCTGTTGCATGAACTGGGAGCAGAGGGCTCCAACCCTCTGGCTGCTGGCTGTTTGGAAAACAACTGACACAGTGGATGGGTCTGATGACTCCGGGTCCACAGCCAGGTCCATAGCCGGCTCATTTGTGGTGCGGGTGTGTCGCCCTGTCTAGCAGAGGCTCTGTTCTTTTGTAACATGGGGCCTTACTCTTCCACAATTTACCAACACAGAAATGAGTCATCTCTTAACACTTATGTCATTATCATAGCACCAAATGGTTTGTGTTTGTGAAGTGCAGTGTCTCTGGGAAGTCTTGGAAATAAAACCTGAAAGTATCCAGAAAAATATGAATTCCTGGCAGATACAAAACTGCATTTTTCATACTGGGAGCCAGCACACACACACTAAAAAATTATGTCCTGTGGAGTAAAAAATGAAGGAAAAGGCTTACCGTCTGCTCTAATTCTTAAGATTTTATGTGATTTACAAATTCCAATTTTAATTAAAATAGAAAAGTGCAAACATTCACCTACTAGACAGACTTAGCACACACACAACCTTTTGACGTTTCTGCTCCAATTTTATCTGCTTATAACTTGTAATATTGCGTCTCTTACTTTTTGTAACTCAGTAGTGTTATTATCTGTTGTCTTTTCACATACAAGATCTTATTAAAGTCTAAACAAATTTTAACACTTTGAACGATGACATATATAGGGAGAAGTACATAAAACAAATGTATTGGTTGACAAATACTATCACAAATCATTGTAACAATACTTATAAGGCACATGCCCCACTCTGCACCACCCAGAGTGGGAATGTTCCCAAGACCCAGCCGCTCCTGCATGTTCCTTCCTCATCACAAGTCTAGTCTTACCTTTTTCAAAAAAAGTCTGTGGCTATCACAGGCATTCTGTGATAAATTGTTGTGCTTTATATCAGGGTTGTGAGATTAGACCGTTGCTTCTACTCCTCTTTAAGCAGCAGTATTGGAAAGAGCTGTCCATGTTCACTCCCTCCACTGTCTCTCTTCACACTTTCCCTTGAACCCAGTCCCATCGATCTTCTGTTTTCGGTATTTTGCCAAATCTACTTCAAAGTCCACTACTGTCAAGGTTACCAGTGAGGTCACCTTTGCTGGCCTGGTAGTCAGTTGGCAGAGCTCACCCTGCTGCACCTGCTGGTAGCACAGCCACAGTCACCTCTCTGCCCCAGAAGTGCTTCTCCACCAACTCCCAGGACACCCACACACTCCGGGTTTTCCTCCTCCTCCCCGGTTGCACCTTTCTGCTTCACGGCCCTCTCCGCTCCTGTCAGAAGTTCTAACATCTGAGCACCTTCAGGTTTAGCTCTTTTCTCTCTATACCCCCCCTTTTTTTTATTGTTAAATCATAGCTGTGTACATTAGTGCAATCGTCTGTGCCCATTCTAAGATGCACCATAGATGTGGCCCCACCCATCACCCTCCCTCCACCAAAACCTCCCCCTTCCCTTCCCCTTCCTTGGCTCTTTCCCCATAGTCTTGGGCTATAGTTGGGTTATAGCTTTCATATGGAAGCTATAATTTAGCTTCATAGTAGGGCTGAGTACATTGGATACTTTTTCTTTCATTCCTGAGATACTTTGCTAAGAAGAATATGTTTTAGCTCCATCCATGTAAACATGAAAGAGGTAAACTCTCCATCTTTCTTTAAGGCTGCATAGTATTCCATGGTGTACATGCACCACAATTTGCTAGCCCATTCGTGGGTCGATGGGCACTTGGGCTTCTTCCATGACTTAGCAATTATGAATTTGGCTGCAATAAACATTCTGGTACAGATGTCTTTGTTATATTGTGACTTTTGGTCTTCTGGGTATAAACCTAGAAGAGGAATTATAGGATCGAATGGCAGGT
>CAUYPK010008706.1:0-60951 GCA_963574355.1 Loris lydekkerianus | reverse complement strand
TTCATAGTACCCAAAGACGGGTAAGATCACTCTGCATTCAGTCAACCTAAGACAGGGACCAAACCATTGATGTTTGTATCCCCATGACGGGTAAGACTGAAACTGCAAGAGCAGGCAACCTAAGACAGGAGCTATGTTTTTCCGCCATACAAAAAAACAAAAGAGGGAATTTTTGGGCCCTGCCATGCGCCTGAGGCCTAGTGCAACTTCCTGAGCCTGACTAGATGTAGATCCATTGAGCTACTTCCAAGTAGCAATGACTCAGCAAGGCCCAGCCTGAAACTGCCTCTACCTAGATACAGCCAACGTGGTACCATGCCATTGGCCCAACCCTGTCATGCACCTCATCCCCTGCCTTCTTTCCCCGCCCCTTCCCCATGCTCTATATAGGCAGCTGCTTGACACAATAAAGTTGAGTTCCTGCTTTAAAAATAAATAAATAAATAAATAAATAAATTAAATAAATAAAAAATAAAATAAAATAAAATATGATTTATTCACTTTTACCAAAAAGCTAGGAATAATATATCATTACTGTGATTTTTTACTATAGTGAAAACAGAGTTGTCCAAGGGTACAAAGCTGAGTAAAGTGATCTGTGTAAAAAATAAAAATTTTTTCTATATTTGGTTGAGTATTCACTGTATTGATACTATAGCATGGACTATAAAGGGTCACTTTTTATATAGCTGCTATCCACTAGCTTAATTGAAATAACTGATAATTATAAAATCTTTGAATGATAAACATCAAGGCTCAGATTACCTGTCATCCCTACTACTCATACTGTGTATATAACTTCTCAAATCAGAGCTGGATATCTGCTGCAGAAGTCATTTTCAGTTATCAATTCTTGTTGAACAGAACTACGTGTATGTTTTGAAATAAAAGGAAAGCTGATTCTTTCATATATATCTACTTAATGATTTTAACAGTGTGATGCCCATACATAAACATTTCAAACAATTTTGATGTGCTAGAAAAGTTAAAACTTCAGCTGAGCTAGAGAATAACTACATAGAGCAGTGTCTGTGGCTCAAAGGAGTAAGGCGCTAGCCCCATATACTGGAGGTAGCGGGTTCAAACCTGGTCACAGCCAAAAACTGCAGGAAAAAAAAAAAAAAAAAAAAAAAAACAACTATATAACCAAGATAAATTATTTCACATTCTTTGAAATATAAAAATTGTCCTGCAAACTTGTTTAAAATGGCAAGGAAGATGATATTCAAAATTATTGTAATAGGAATCAAGACTATTGCAATAGGGAAGAGAGATAGAACTCAATTCTGCAGGGAACAAAAGCAGAAGGATTTTTAAATGCTAATATCGGTCAATGGAAAAATATTGGAGAGCATTAGAGAAATGTGGTCGATACAGGTAGGTCAGCTCTGTGTTTGCTAATTGTCCCTTATGGAAGTTAGGCTTCTCTCATCTCACAGAGCCTGGAAGACAGAGAATCTTTCTTTGTGATTATAATTCAAAGGGATGATTAACAGGTCCTTGAGAAAGACATCTCTGGGTCAGAGAAGATTCACATCTCAAAAGGTCAAAGAAATGAATTTAGGATTTCAAGTTTTCTGAATATTTGCTTGAATCAAAGCAAAGAGAAGTTAGAAGCCTGCAGATAGGAAGAAGCCAGTCTAAAATTGAGGGGAGAAGCCAGTCTAAAATTGAGGGGAATGGTAAGCCTGTCTTGGTCAAAGTGTTCCTTAGTTTAATTATATCTACAGTGGAAATAATGTTAATTATTTGACATGTTTGTTGGAAGAATTAAGTTTAAAATACTGTGAAATAAAAGTTTAACAAATGTAACAGGATTTATCAATCTAATAGAGTCAATACTCTAAGACAATCAGAATTATTGTAATGGAGAACTTGGATGTGAATCAACAGAACTGGCTCTAGTTTTTCATACTTTTAACCCTGTTGGATATCCTTAGACTTTTAAAATGTCATCTTATTTACAGTGCCAATATGTTACAGAAGACAAATTATATATAGTTTGGAATTAGATGGAAGTGGGTTTGAATTTCCCTTTATTCAAATGGATTAACTTTCCCAGGCTTCATTTTATACACTCGTTATATGAGACAGTAAAATGCAGTTAATATGTGTGGAATGAAGTACTTAGCAGATGTGAAGCAACAAGCATACAGTAGGCAGACAATGTGCTTCCTCATGCCCCTGTGACTTTCCAAATGCTATTCTTCTTCCTGAAATTTCCTTTTCTATCCTGTTTGTCTTGCTATGTCTGCTTGGTCTTCAAAACACTGTAGTATTTCCTCCCCATTCAAGCTGTCTTCATGTGCTTACCTCCCACCCTCGGATTGGCCCATATACCCTTGTGCATGCCTCTATTGTGGCACTGCATTCTAAATAGACCCCAACACAGACATATTATGAACAACTTTTTAAAGAATTAATGTTCCCCCAAAATATGGGACTCAAAGAAGGGCCAGGTGGTAGAAGTATAAAAAGCCTTCTGGAGCTACAGGAAGAAATAGGGGGCTTAAAGGCTCCAGGAAAGTGGTGGTGACACTTTATAGGAAGGTGACGGCAGGAACTTCACTCGGGACAAAGGTTGTCCTATTATGAAGAAAAATTCTCTCCTGGGGTCCTAGGTGTAGAGACTTGTGGTTCCTTTCCTGCAACGAGAGTTAATCTTCTCTCCTTAATGTGGATTCAGGAGTGGGATCCATGACCATAACATTTATCCTGCAGAGATTTTCTTAGTCCAATAAGGGAAACTTCAGAGAAAGCCTCACCCTTTGCTTCCAGAGAGAAAGGATGGAGAGAGATGAGGGATCTCTCAAAGAAACAAGGGAAGGTGGGAGAGATCTTGGTTTTCAGGCTACTTCTTTGGTTCGAAGTACTCAGCATATCAACGTACCATATTAGCAGTATCATTTTTTGAGTCCACAATTGCCTAAATATTTCCAATCTAAAATTATTTTATAGGCAAGTTAATTTAAAAAAATATATATTTAACAACAAGTAATTCACATGATGTGTAAAAATGGTGGAAAGTTTTCCAATGCATGTTGTGACCTTGCCATAATCCTGAAGCCTAAATGAGAAAAATCATAGCAGAAGGTAAAAGAAGGAACAAGATTACATGTTCATACTCCTTATAAACAGGGAGAAAAAGTCTTGAATCAAATAACAACCTAAAAGAAAAATGCATATGGCTCAAGGGGGTTGATTTCATAAACATTGGATTGGAAGATTTTGATGTAATTCATCACATAAATATATTGCAGGAAAATAAAAGTTATAAAAACTTTGCAAAAGATGCTTTAAAAGCATTTCCTGAAATATAATGTCTTTATTTTTAATTAAAAGTGCTTAGGAAAAGAGAAGACTTCCAAACATGGTTAGTGTTAGTCTGGATGGTCTTTACTGGCTGCTCTGATTAAAGTCTAAGAAGCCTAAAATCAAGGCATCAACAGGGCTGGTTCTTACCTGAGGGTTTTAGGAAAAGCCCTCCCTCCAAGCTCATTCAGGTTATGGGTAGAATTCAGGTCTTTGAGGCTGAGATCTCTAGCTCCTTGTTGGATGCCAACCAAGAGATGTTCTCAGCTCTCAGAGGCTACTTTCTAGACCTTGCCAGTTGCTCCCTGTAACTATAATACAAATTTAAAATAAAAAAACAAATTTAGGAGGTTTTTTTAATATTAAAAAATCTTATACATTATAAACTGTGAAACACTGGATAGAAAAGTATTCATAAATCAGTAATTTTAAAAACAGGCTATAAATCGGGAAACATCATAAGACTCATCAATATGGAGCAGAAAAAAGAAACAGCATAAGTCATTTTTTTATCCATAAAAACTAGTATGACAGAGTAATTGGTTATATATTCCCAGGTCTTAAAAATATGTCTAATATCTGCCCCAGAAATTTTACCTCTAGGTACTTATTCTAAGGAAATAATTAAACATCACACACAAATCTGTAGGTAGTAATACTCGGCCCAGCATTTTCTTTTATTATATAAATGGCAAAACTTTGGTAACGTGGAAGTATTCAACAGTTGAGGGATAGTTAAGTAAATTTAATACACTCATATATTTAAGTGCCATTAAAATTATAGACCTGAAGCTACACTATGTAATAAATGAATTGCATGTTTAAAAAGAAAGCAATAAGGAATTGTGAATAATATATTCTCATTTGGGGAAATATATCTAAATGTATATAATTGGATAGGACTATTACAAAAATACGCATAAGCTTATTAACAGTAATTGCATTTGTGTCATAACTAGTGTTTATTTCTATTTTGTTTGTTTTCCAAATCAACAGTGTAGACTCACTGTGGATTTGTAGTTCTCTTAACTAGAATAGAAGCATTTTAGAAGCTAGGTCTGGACTTTATTCAAAACCTTGTAAGTTTAAGAACTGCTTAGTAAATGGATATTGCATAACTGGCCACACTATTGAGAACGTTCTAGTTATTCTTCTGAAAGAGGAAAGATTAATCTTGCTTAATTCCTTCCTAAAGATACTTTGTAATGAAATCTCTAGCGTTTTTTCCTGGTAAAATAGCTGTTCTGCTACGAAAAGGCAGACTTGTAGGCCACACCAAAGTCAAAACTTACAAAGTGCTTCTCTATGTAGCAGAAATATGTGACAACATTTGTTTCTCCACAGGGCTCTAAAACAGTGTTTGACCTAAATAGTATGAGCCCTAGATTACATTAGAGCACAAATTGATTTGATGCTGTGTAAAGATTTTGGGTTTACTGTGTTTGCAAAGGAGTTGAAATAGGACTGTTTTTCCCTCTCAATTTTCAAGCAACACTAAGTAAGTGCTTTGGAATGAACCACATTCACCTTGCTACTCAATTAGCTTATTCTATTTGAAAACATTTACATAGTAAAAGGCTGTTAATGACATCCTGGTAACCCTGGAGCTATATAAGTAAAGATATTTTTGCTTTGTGCTTATTTATCCTCTTACGTCTTTTGCTTAATTCTATTGCTAATAATGTTCCCTAAACTCCTGAAATTCATATTTCCTAAGAAATCTGCAAACGTGGGATAGTCATGGAGGGACATTCTCTGTTAAAATGAGCTGTCTTCTCCAATCAGCAAATAAAGAGAATTTTATTCAAGGGAAAACATAGTTCTATTAAAGAAAATCGAGCTGGAAGTTTTTATTGTCTGATGGAATATTGTCTTAAAGGTGATCTAAAGGACAGTTTATGCTTCAAATTGCTTTTAGTCTGCTTTTCTTTTAATGATAGTCCTTAAATTGGCAATATTCGTCTGAACTTTTTGGCAGAGGGTAAAAAAATAGCAAAGAGAGGCTAAATGGAAATATTCTTAGAAGTCACATGTAAAACTGATGTGGATATATAATAAGGTTCTCATAATAGCAAAACATGTCCAAATTCTCCTAAATTTGGCCTCTTTATTTCTAATACATTTTATTCCAATGTACATACTGAATTAAAATACAATTTATGAAAGAGCTTTTTACACACAGTCTAGGAATTGATGGATGGGAAGTATCTGCTTTAGTAACACCCTTTTCTGTCATCTACTAAGATATGCTTCATGAAAGCTGGTCGCACTTGATGTCAGCTGCTGAGGTCTACAGCCCTGCCCTTGATTTTGGTTGCTAGGTCTCTCACAAGGTTCTAGTCAGAAACTTACGTGTGCTTTTCTCCTGTACCCGTTCCCTTAAATATATTTGAGGTTGTCTTAAATTTTTTTTCCCCATTTCTGAGTATAAAATTAGGTAAGGAGAAGGTTCCAGCCTCCTTGATAGGCACTCATGGCAATGACCAACTATGACATTCTACCTGGGGAATATCCCTCAGCTATCTTCCCTGAGTTCTAGTAAGGATCAAGTGTTTTCATAGTATAGTCTGTAAAACAGCAGGGGTTCCTTATGGGTCATAAAATGATCTTCAGGATATAGACGGCACATGCACATATGTATCAAACAACCTGCAGACTACATACTTCATAGCCCATATGTATATGTGTATGTATTTGTATATCTATGTACATAATACATATAATTTTAAGAATATGCTATATAAATAATTTTCCAATACTTTTACAAATTTGAAATGTAAGATTTTTCTACAACTTTTCCTCAGAAGTCTCATTCTCATCTCCATGTTCATAAGCTTTTAAATGTTATTCATATGGAAGCACAATGTGGATTAGTTCATCTTCCATGAGATGCATTTAACAGAGTGGAGATGAATTGTGTGAAAATCCCTTCACGTTTTCAATTACTTTACATTTTTCTCAACACTAATGTGAATTTCACCATTTTTGTTTGTATGAGCATTATAAAATGAGTGGTCCACCTTTATCTTCATTGGTGATATGAACCTCTTGGTTATTTAAAATTTTTTAAATAAAAATTTGTGTTTTGAGTTTTGTGAAAAAAACTTGATTGATATGTATTATGTTTTGTTTAAAAATTATATCTAAATATGAAAGCTTCACCCCAATTTCACAATACTACATAATAGGAAGTGCCTTTGGGGTTAATATCACAAAGATTAAGTTCTTATCAAATCTACCTCACTTATTCATTCAACAAATATTAATTAAACCATGTGTACCAAAATGCCCTAAAATTTAGAATGAAAAAAAAAAAAAAGGAAAAATGTACATTTTATAGCCAATTAAAAGGAAACAGGAAGAAAAGGTAAAGGAAGTTGGTAGAGATTGAATATAAGGGATTGTAAGTATAAGCAATCTTGAATAGAATTGTTAGTGTAGTCCTTATTGAAAAGGTGACATTGAGAAGAATAATAAATCAACTATTTAGCTATGTAGCTTTGTGGGAAAGAATGTAGCTCTGTGCCTCTGTCTGAGGCAGAAGGAATGTGCAACAAAGATAATATATAGCTGAACATATTAAGTAAAGGGAATTATTAGATGCTATTATCAAGAAGATAACATGCTGAGTGATGGATTATAAGCACTTAGTACAAGTACTTAGGCATCTATTCTACATGACATGGGGAGACATCACAATATTGGACAAAAAGGAACATGATCTTCCTTTCATCTTAGAAGACTTTGGCTGCTATGTTGAGATTTATCAGGAAGGGTAAGAGGGGAGGTATAAAAACAGGAAGACCAGTTAGGAAACTAGTGTTATAATTCAATGAATGACAATGGCAACTTAGAATTTAGATCAGGATGGTAGTAAATAAATGATTAAATGCAGTCAGACCGAATATATTCTGTCATTCCTGCTAGGTAGGGTGAGAATGGGACAAGTTAAAGATCACTTCAAGATTGTTGGCTTCAATGATAAAGGGATCAATCCCGCAAGAGGATGTAATAATTCTGAATATATATGCATCCAATGCTGGACCACCAAGGTTCATAAAGCAAAAAAAGATCTGAAGCGTGGTAGACTGAAATACAATAATAGCAGAGAATTCAACATCCCTTTCTCAGCATTAGACAAATCACCTAGATAAAAGATAAAAAAATAAACATTGGACTTAAACTGAACTTCAGAGTAAATGAACCTAACAAACGTCTATGAACATTTGATTCAACAACTGCGTAATATATGTTATTTTTATTAGCACATTGAACAGTCTCCAGGATAGATCAACTGTTAGGCCACAAAACAAGCCTCTGAAAATTTTTTATTTCAATATTTTATTTTGTTTTATTTTTATTGTTGGGGGATTCATTGAGGGTACAAAGAACCAGGTTACAATGATTGCATTTGTTAGGTAAAGTTGCTCTTATAATTGTGTCCCACCCCCAAAAGGTGTGTCACATGCCATGAATCCCCACTCCTCCATTCTTCCTTCTCTCTGCTCATCCTTTCTCCCACTCCCCTCCCTCCTTCCCTCTGTCTGCTCCTTCCTTCTTCCATCCCCCTTCCCTCCTTTCCTCTTTCTGCTCTTCTTTTCCCTTCCCCCTCCCCCTTCCCTCTCTCCTTCCCTCTCTCCCACTGTGTACTAGGTCATTAATTGTCCTCATATCAGAATTAAGAACATGGGATTCTTGCTTCTCCATTCATGTGATGCTATACTAAGAATAATGTGTTCCACTTTCATCCAGGTTAATACAAAAGATGTAAAGTCTCCATCTTATTTAATAAGCCTCTGAAATTTTTATTTTATTTTATTTTATTTTTTATTTTTTTTATTTTTTGAGACAGTCTTATAATGTCACCCTGGGTATAGTACGTGGTGTCACAGCTCACAGCGACCTCAAACTCTTGGGCTTAAGCCATTCTTTTGCCTCAGCCTCCCAAGTAGCTGGGACTACAGGTGCCCTTCACAATGCCTGGCTATTTTTTGTTTCAGTTGTCATTTTTGTTTAGCAAGCCTGATCCAGGCTTGAACCCTCCACCTTCAGTGTATGTGGTCAGCACCCTACTTACTGAGCTGTAGGTGTTGAGCCTCTGAAAAATTAAAAAAATTGCAAATAGTATGAAGTATCTTCTTGGATCACAATGAACTAAACCTAGAACTCAATACTAAGAGGAACTTTGGAAACTGTAAAAATGCATGGAAATTAAATAATAAGCTTCTAAATGACCACTTTGTCACTGAAGAAATTAAGATTGAAAAGAAAAATTCTTTGACGCAAACAAAAATGGAAACACAACATATGAATACCTTTGAGGTACATTAAAAGCAGTGTTAAGAGGGAAGATTATTACAATAAATAACTACATTAGTAGAGTAGAAAGACCAAAAGGTGACAATCTAACCATGTATCTCAAGCAACAGCAAGCACTAGAGAAAAGAACAAATTCAAAATCAGTAGAATAGAGGAAATAATAAGCATTAGAATAGAATTAAATGAAATAGAGAGTAAGGAAATAATACAAAAGATAAACAAAATGAAAATTTGGTTCTTCAAAAAGATAAAATTGATAAACTCCTAGTCAAACTAATCAATACAAGAATAGACATGAATACATAAAATCAGAAATGAAAAAAAAAAAAAACATTACAAGGAATAGCACAGGAATGCAAAAGATCATCAAAGATTTTTATAAAAAAAAAAAAAAAGTACTGAAAAATTGGAAACCTAAATGAAGGTCAAATTTCTGGAAACACACCACCTACCAAAATTGAATTAGAAAGAAATTGAAATCCTGTAGTACGATGAAATCAATACTAAAAAATATCTCAAAAGGAAAAGCCAAGAACCAGATGAAATCTGCCAAATTTATAAAGAAGAATTAATAGCAATCATTCTGAAAGTATTCAGAAATGGAAGAAGAGTGAATTCTCCCTAATTCATTCTATGATATCAGCATTATCCTGATAGCAAAACCAGATAAGGATGCAATGACAAAAATAACAAAATACAGGCCAATATCCCTGATGAATATAGACAAAAAAATCCTCAAAGTACAAGGAAATTGAATCTAACAACATATCAGGTATGATTTATACTAGGAATGCAAGGATGGTTTGGTTTATGCTGATCAATAAATGTGATACAACACATCAACAGAGTAAAAGACAAAATTGTATGGTCAACTCAATAGATGAAGGAAAAGCATTTATAAACTTCAATATCCCTTCTTAATAAAAACTGTCAAAAAACTAGGCATGGAAGGGACATACCTTAAAATATTAAAGACTATATGCAATAAGCCCACAGTTAGCATTATATAAACTAGAAAAGTTGAAACCCTTTCTTTTAAGAACTGGAATAAGACACAGATGCCCACTTTCACTACTATTACTGAGTGTAATACCAGAAGTCCTAACCAGGCAAAATAAAAAAATAAAAGGCATCTAAAATTGAAAAAGAGAGAAGGCGGCCAAGATGGCAGACAGAAGTGTGCTCTGGGCTCTTAGTCTCTTAGTCTCTTCCCCCAAACCCCCAACAGCAATAGGGGGGCAAGAGGGCAGTGCACATCACCTGCCCACAGGATATACAAAAAATACTAGCAATTCCTACTCTCTAGTCACCTGGCAGGTGCACAGGGGTGCTGCAGTCACAGATACAACCCCTGAGCAAATGTAGGTTTCCAGGGTTGAGATGTTGCAATAGTGCAAGCTGCAGCACCCTGGGCTTGCAAGTCAGTTATTTCTTCTCTCCAGAGCAATTCAGCTACATAGCTGGTAGATCTTTTTACTAGTCCAGAGGTTTACTGCGGTGGAGGGGCCCTTACACTGTTCCATTTGCAGCATCCTCAAATGGAGTCTGGGCTTTTCTCCTCTTTTCCTTTCCTACATGTGGGTGTTTTCCCTCTGGTCCTTCATCTCATTTCTACCTTCTCTTCACTCTCATCTCATCTCCTCTCCATGGATTTTTGATGCTGTAGCTCAGACAATCAAAGCAATGTAGGTATCTATTCACCATTTTCAATTCTTTCCATGACAGTGGCTATTATCCAGGATGCTTCTAGTCCACCATCTTGCTCCCTTGTCTCCTGAATTCAGATGTTTTGCTTCAGTCACTATGCTTCCTCATTCTAGTCTTCAAGAGGCATTTTTTTAATTCACAATAAGGAATCATAAATCAACAAAAAGGCAGCCATCATCAAGTAGTCCATGAAAGTCCCCCAAGGTTCTGTTTCCCTACAGTCACTGAAAAATGTTTAAATTTCATAAGTGAAGTTATTAATATTGCATACTATTCTCAGTACCTAAAGAGGTACTCAGTAAGTATTTGTAGAACAAAGGAATAAACTTGTAAAAACCTATACATTCTAGTTTCAGCATTTTGTTAAGCTGAGGGACTCAGAAATAGTCTGTAGGGATATTCTCCACTCAAATTTCACCTCTCTTCCTTTAGTTTAATATCTGTGCTGTTAAATTAGAGGCAATTTGAGTCTTACTTTCTTATTTCTAATTATATTACCTGGATTTTGAAAATATATACTTCCCACTGGTTTTCACACCCTTCTCTTTTATTAGTTGGGTTTTATTCTAAGGACACAGCATGTTCAGTCATTGCTCTGAATTTGATTGGGGGGGGTGCAGGTAGGTTTATTGTTTTTTCCTATACAATTCTGTTGAATATAAACACATAAAGGAAGCTCATTCAAAAATTTTAATAATGTACAAGAGAGATTGCAGGTCCAATTTCAGATCACTTTAGTAAAATAAATATAGTAGAGCACTCTGTAGTTGACCACAAAGGGACTGTAACAAACTGGTTACCATACGGAGGTGGTCAATATAAGGAACTCCCATTGAGTATATGTGGTGCATGTCCAGTCTATGAAAACTAGGTCAATTTAAGGAGGTAGTCAAGGAAGGGAAGTGGTCAACTAGGGAGGTATTACAATGAAGTGAGCCATATAAACTTTTTGGTTTCTCTTGGCAAAGAAAAGTTTGGTTAATACTATAGTCTTATTTATTCAATATGTAATACCATTATGCCCAAAATAATGCAAATACATAAATTTAAAAATATTTTATAACTAAAGCATTATAGTGATTATCTGAGCCATCAATGAGTCATCTTTTCGCTGGTAGAGAATCTTGCCTTGATGTTGGTGATTTCTGACTCATCAGGTCAGTGGTTTCTGAATGTTGAGGTGGCTGTGGGAATTTTAAAAAATAAGACAACAATTAAGTTTGTTATGTCAATTGATTTTGTCTTTCACAAAAGATTTCTCCATAGCATATGATATAGTTTAATGGCATTTACCCACAGTAGAACTTCTTTCAAATTGGAGTTAATTCTTTCAAAACTTGCCACTGCTTTTTCAACTAAATATATGTAATATTTAAAATCTTTGCTGTCATTTCAACAGTGTTCACAGCATCTTCATAAGAAATAGATTCCATTTCAGGAAACTTCTTTGCTCATCCCTAAGAAGCAACTCCTCATCTGTTAGAGTTTTATTATGAGATTGCAACGATTCAGTCACATATTTAGGTTTCACTTCTAATTCTGGTTCTCTTGTTCTCTTGCCACCACATCTGCAATTACTTCCTCCACTGAAGTCTTGAACTCCTTAAAGTTATCCATAAGAGTTGGTATCAACTTCTTCCAAACTTCTATTAATGTTGATATGATGACCTCATTCTATGAATCACAAATGTACTTAATGACATCTAGAAAAGTGAATCCTTTCCAGAAAGTTGTCAGGTTTTCAACAAACTTTGCTAAGGTCCATCAGAGAAAACACCGTCTATGACATGAATTTTTTCAATATTAATAATAATATTGGAAAGTTGAAATCAATCTGTGATCCATGAGCTACAAAGTGGATGCTATCTTATCAAGCAAAAAAAACAGTATTAAGCCACTTCGACATTTCCAGGAGAGCTTTTGGTGACTAGTTATGTTGTCAATGACTAGTAATGTTTTAGAAAGTCATCTTTTTTTCTGAGCTGTAAGCCTCAATGGTGGAATTAAAATATTCAGTAAACCATACAGTAAATAGATGTGTTGTCTAGGCAATGTTGTTTCATTTATATAGAATAATTTTTAAGGGCACTAGGATTTTAAGAAGGGTAAATGAGCACTACCTTATACTTGGTGTAATCAGTTGCATTAACTTGTAATGAGAGAGTCAACTTGTTCCTTGAAACTTTGAAGCCAGAAATTGACTTTCCTCTGCCTATGGAAGTTCTTTTCTATACATTGAGAAGTCTATTGTTTAGTGCAGTTTCCTTCATCAAATATCTCAGCTAGATATCCTGGATAACTTGCTGCAGCTTCCGCATCAGCACTTGGTGTTTTATCTTGCTCTTTTCTATGGTGGAGATGGCTTCCTAAGCCTTCTGAACCAACCTCTCCAATAGTTTCAAACTTTTCTTCTGCAGCTTCCTCATGTCTTCTCAGACTTACAGAATTGAACAAAATAAGTGTCTGGGTCTAGATTAGGCTTTGAATTAAGGAAGTGGTGTGTCTGGTTTGACCATCTACCCAAAACCACTAAAACTTTCTCCAATTAGTTGTTTTGCTTTCTTATCATTTATGTGTTAAACAAAGTAATACTTTTAATCCTTCAAGAACTTCTCCTTATTTTCATAACGTGGCTGGTTGTTCAGAACTAGAGGCCCAGCCTTCAGTCTATCTCAGCTTCTGACATGCCATCTTCACTAACCTTCATCATTTTAGTTTTGATTTAAAGCAAGAGAAGTGTGACTCTTCCTTTCACTGGAACACTTAGAAGCATGGTAGGGTTGTTAGTTGGCCTAATTTGAATATTGTTGTGCCTTAGGGAAGCCTGAGGAGAGAAAGAAACATGGGAGAACAGTCAGTCAGTGGAGCAGCCAGAACACACATGTTTATTAAGTTTGCTGTATACACTTTGTATATAATTACAATTGTGGCATCAAAGATCACTAATTACAGATCACCATTATTACTTCACAAACATAATTATAATAAAAACCTTTGAAATATTGCAAGACTTGCCAAAATATGGTGCAGAGACACAAAGTAAGCACATGCTGTTGGGAAAGGGCACTAACAAAGATTGCTGCAAATATACATTTTTTTTTTTAATTTCAAAATATTATGAGAGTACAGATACTTTTGGTTACACAGATTACTTTTATAATGTTTTTGAGTCAGTGCTATGAGTACACCTATCACCCACATAGAGTTCATTGTACCTGTTAGGCAGGTTTTTGCCCGTCCCTTCTTCCCCCCTCTTCCCTGCTTGATGTCTAGTGAGTTTTAGTTCCTTCTGAGCACATGGGTGCTCATTGGTTAGTTCCAGTTTAATAGTGAATACATGTGATATTTATTTTTTCATTCTTTAGATACTTAGGAGAGTAGCCACTGATCTTTAATTTGTTAAAAGAAAAAAAAAAGCTATGCAATATCTATCAAAACACGATAGAGTGACAGGAAATAAAAGAAGGTACACACACCTATATTTGCTTTAGTTTATTATCAAGTTACATGTTAAAAAGTTTTATATGGTTAAATAAAAATTTTAGTATTAAGCAACTAATACAATAATATGATGCTATCTAAAATTCAGAGAATACATCAAGTAAAAACAAATCAATATCCTTTTCCTTTAAGAAGATGAGAAGGTTGTGGGGAATGGACTCACATGTTTAATGGAAGCTTGATAAAATGTGAGAGGTACTGCACTTTTTGTGTGTGTTGAGAGATAGTCATACTATATCAGAGGAGTATTTGAATAAGCTAAAATTTAATGAACCTAGATTATGAATGGGTTTCCAGAACGGTTTTCTATATTTGTTTCTTTATTTCTCACTTTGCACATTTGAAGAATGGTGGATGCATTTTTTTAAAAACAAATACATATATAGAAGTTCCTAAAATGTTAAAGAAGGAAGAACATACACAATAATGTGCCACATTTTATGACAGATAAGTATAAAATCAGCTGGAACAAAAGGCCACAAGGATGTATAGAATCAAAACCACAGAGGCACAGTAAAGAATTCAATTAAGATTAAAAGCTCCATATGTCTGATCTTAACAAGATCTTTCATCTTGGCAGTCTCACAGTGTAGGTGAGTTAATGAAATAAAGGGAAAATCCTATTAATCAACTTACTTTTCAACATTTATTTAACTGAAATATTATTGTAGAAAGGAGTTTATTTTTGTGTTAAGTACCTAGCTCAGAGCAAAATAAAGTTTTATCTCTGGATCATCTGTTTTAGCCAATGTGGAAACCGAAAGAGACGTTCTGTGCATAGTATTACCAATGTTACTATTCTCCTGACTCAAATTGTAAACTCTCAAATCCTTCTACTAAATCACTCCATTCTTTTATTTTTTTTTAAGGACAGTGAACTGCTGAATATCTTAAAGAGTCATTCATATAAACCTAATAATCAAGCAATTCATTTGACTGCTTCTGTAATGAGAAGGGGAAAACTGTAATTGTCTTTTGTGAAGGTGAAAAGTATATTAAGAAAGCACCTAGTATACACAGGTAATTTATCCAGATTGCAGCCTACCACCAGGGGATCGTACCCATCACTACACAGTAATTCGCAGCTAAACACACAGAATACTATACATTCTCTACCTCTTACATTTTCTCTAAGGAGGGTAGCCTTGATTACAAGAACTGTGGTACATTCAGTGCCCTAAAATATTTAAGCACTGTGGTGAAATTTCATGTTGAAATATGGCATTCCTATGACTTAAAACTTAAATTTTAGTAATTTTACCTGTTAAAATCACTAAGGCCATTAAGAATTTTAAAAAGACGATTTCATGCTTAATAGAAATTATAAGAACTTTCAGAGTCACATGCCCTGGTAAGTAGCTGTTCTTCAGGCTTTCATGAGTAAGAAATTTAATTATTACTATTTCATTATGATTATCATTATTATTATTTGATACCAATAGGGGCTAAGAAAGGATGATTTTAGTTGGCATTCTGTGTTTCCTTAAAGAAATGAGCCACTGGTCTTTTTCAAAGCTTGAGCCATGACAATTGTTTAGAATTCAATCTATAGACCTGTTTCACACAAGGGAAGATTTAAATCTTTCTTTTTATTTGTAACCTCATAAAACTGATGTACCTCTTTCAGGGTAATTAATCTCAAATCACAAAAAGATGTGGCTGCAGGGCTCAGGGGAGCTGGTAATAAGATAGTCAGCCTTTTATCTTCATGCAGTTGGTGTGAGAGTGTCTTGAGCTGATAGTGGATAAAAGCAGCAAGTGTACGCCAATGCATTTGGCACTTCTGAAAGCCAAGTTTATGATTTTTGCTGTTTTCATGTTTCACTTGTTAACTGGGCTTTTGATTAATCATTTGAAGGGTGGAATTATGCTATTAAATGCTTCTCTACTTTTCACATTAGATGTCCCTTAAATTAAAGTTTATGTTTACCCTCACTATCAACATTTAAATAGTCAGACATTATGATTCCCATTGGCTTCACAGATGAGTGACTCACAATAATGCATAAAAGGTTGTTGATTAGATCAGTATTTGACCCTACAGTGAACCAAAATGCTTTTCTTAGTCACCTAATGTGGTCAGTTGTTGTATATGGGAGCCTTGCAAGGAAAAATCCTAATGCTAAACTCTTTTCCCTTCAGTTCGAAGATGGCAAAGAGAAAGAAGAAGGCATATGTGGAAAGGAAATTTGTATTTCCCGATGTGTACCACACACCACGTATTTCATAATAAATACTTAATGAGATTTCCATTTATTTTCCCGACCTCTGGAAAAGGTATCATAATTTTCATTTTATAAAATGAATGAAGTTCACTGTTTGAATATTACTTCTTTGTTTACTAATAAGAATTTTATCTCCTAGATTTTTGTTTATTTTGTAATTACTAAAACTGGTGTGATTAGATGTTTGAAAAATTAATTGAAAGGTGTGTTAAACTTGTAGGAGAAATGTAATTTAGGTTTTTAAGTAAGAAATGTCTTACTTAAGTACTAAGTTTGATAGCTGATATCTCTGACTTTTCACTTTGACATTGCTTTTTTTTTTCTCATTGTGAAGGCACAGCCTCATTCTTTCAAAACACACGTTATGGCTTTTAAGTATATTTCAAAACATTTTGGAGCAATTTTTGTGAAAACATGATTAAGTCAAAAATTTGTGTTATTTTAGAATATGCATTCCACTGGGGAACCAGTGTAGCACAGACAGTTCAAAATATCAATGAAGTGTTTGGGAAGGATATGGCTAATGAATGCACATGTCCATGGATGATTCGAAAAGTTCTGCTCTGGGGATTCTAATCTTGAAAATGAACTAGGAGGGAAACCTGAGACCAAGGTGGATAATGATAAGCTGAAAGCTGGAGTGGAAGCAAATCCATCTCAACCTACACATGAATTAGCAGCAAGGTTTGACATTACTATTGCAACAATATTGGAACACTTGAAAGACATCAGCAAGGTAAAGAAGCTGGATAGATGGGCTTTGCATGAATTAAATGAGAGTAAGAGGGAAATCATCTCAAAGCTTGCCTTCCTTTGCTGTCACAACACGAAGGGGAACCTTCTTACTGTTACACACAATGAAAAATGGATTCTTTTTGACAATCACAAGCATTTGGCACAAAGGCTGGTAAAGTGTTGACATAGAGACCAAAACAAAATATTTATGAAAAAAGCTAATGGTGTCTGTTTAGTAGTCCGGGGCAGGTATTATCCACTACAGCTTCATGAAACTTGGTCAATCCATGACAGCTGATGTCTACTCCAATCAACTGGATGAAATGATGAGGATGCTTATGATTAAGCAGCTGAGATTTGTCAACAGTAACAGACCAATCCTCTTGTAAGACAACACTCGACCACATGTAGCACAAACAATGCTGCTCAAACTACAGAAGCTGCATTCGGAAATTCTCTGTCATCCACTGTGTTCACCAGACCTTGCACCAACCGATGACCTCTTCTTCCAGTCTTCGGACCACTTCTTGCAAGGAAAAATATTCAATTCTCAATAAGCTGTGGAAAATACCATTGGTGATTTCATTACCACTCACTCTCCAGGCTTCTTTGCTGCTGGCATAAACAAGCTACTGTAACAAGGTAAAATTGTGTCGACAGTTTAGGTGAATCCTTTGATTAATTTTGCTGCTTCTTGTTTGAGATAAAATAAACTTGACTTTTGATTTGAAATCGGACAACTCAGATTTAATGACCTAATACTTTTATGTCTAAAATGCCAAAAAGAACAAGAATGTTTTCTATCCATGAAACATCAAATATTTTGGCTCGTTAATTTGTATCAATAGGGTATGCCTTTACTTTTTTTCCCTTATTAAAAATTCAAATAATATGGAAGTAGAAAAAGAAGACAGTAAAATTGCATAAAAATTACTTTTAACAGTCATATCCATATCCTCATATACTTTGTAACAACTAATTGTAAGTTGTAACTGTTAATTTGTAAGCCAATATTTTCTCAATAAATTTTAACAATTTATTAGTAACACCTTCCTGTGTTAATATATGTGGATGTCTTTCACGGCTATATTTTAATTCTTCATATGCAATGTCAGTTCATTAAACTAATCTTGTCTTAGTGGACATGTAAGACTTTTTTTTTGTTATTGTAAGTAATAACAAGTGTGAATATTTTTGCATAAAGTTAGTGGGTCAAAAATCTATGAACGTTTTCAGATTCTGTACATATTCATTAATCTATTCATTCATTCATTCATTCATTCTTTATGTATTACACAAATATTTGTATGTTCTCTATACCAGGCATAATTTTAGGCAATTGAAATATATCAGTAAATCAAACAGATTTAAATCTCAGGGAGCTAAAATCATAATAAGGGAAGAAAGACAATTTAAAAATACAGGGTGGTCATAGAATTCATGTTCTTTACAATTAGCTTAAATTGCACATGAATTTATGGCCACCCTGTGTATTAAATAAGTATACTATATGTTATATCAATGATGGCGCATTGTATAGCAAAAACAAACAGTCCACAGTTGAGTGTTGGTAGTGAATTGGCCAAATACAATTTTCAACAGAGCAGTCCAGGTACGACTTTTTGAGAAAGTGCCATCAAGTAAACACTTGAAAAATTATATCGATCTGCATATAGGATAAGAATATCTATATCCCCAAATCTTTGTCAATATAGGGTGTTATCAATCTTTTCAATCTTGTATGTAAAAATGATACCACATTCATTTTTAGATGTCAGTCTTTTTAAGTATTTAAGAATTGCTTATTATTTCTTCACTAGAGAGTCTACTACTCATGGCCTTTATCCATTTTTTTATTGCATGATTTCTTGCGTACTAATACCTAAGTGTTCTGTGTATAGTAAGTATATTAAATATCTTTTCGTGTATGTATGAATACTTTTGGAGGTTTTTTGTATTGTATCTGTATGATTATTTTTGTGCCTAATTCTCACAGAGGATTCTTTCATTTTGTTTGGAGGAAGTTAAAATATGACCTCACTGCGGAGCCTGCCCTAGTAAACCTACCCCTAAACTATCTTGTGTTATATAATTTCATATGTTGTTTTCCAAATTGTTTTTATGCATTTTGTCTCTGTTGTTCAAGGAAATGTCTAGCTATGATCAAATGAGTAGAAATTATTAAAGCAATCGCTCTGAAGAAACATGGCTTAAAACAACAATGAAAAATCCTGCTATGGAGCAGTTTATCGTGACCCCATCTGGGGTTTCACCAACAGCTCAGTATAAAATACTGCTACAGCCCGCCTCTTGGAGACCCACAACTACCATATCAGTAGAGTTACCACGGTTCCTCAGACTTCCCTCTCTAAGCTCGCAGGAGGGCACAGACTATAACGTCTTGGCAGCAACAGACAAATCCCAGCCCCCAGACTTTGACATGCTTCCTTCTTGTCCCAAGCTCAAACTTCCTTTGCAACAAGGAATGGAGGTGAAATCAAACTTGTCTTCATAATTAAATCCTGATGTAAGTAGGAAGATTGGTCCAGAGAAAATAGAAGTTTATTTGAAGGTGATCAGTGAAGCTGCCCCTAGCACTCTTGAAATAACTAGACACTCGTGTACAACCTGCCCTAGTCCAAGTTGTTTTGCTAATGAAAGAAGGAAACCTCAGAACTAGATGAGAGAGTGTGCTGTAATGACTTGTAGCCCTTCTAAGTGGAGTCAAAATAAACCCTTAAGTAATACAGCATTTCACTAAGCTTTACAAGAGAAATGGATGTTCAGTTTTACATACTCGTCAGAGGAATACTATAGCAATGACCATTGCTAAAATGCTTTTAACAAAAAAGCAGTAGGCGGTGCCTGCACTCAGTGAGTAGGGCACCAGCCACATATACCAAGGCTGGCGGGTTTGAACCCAGCCAGGGCCAACTAAAACAACAATGACAACTGCAACAATTAAAAAAAAAAAAAATAGCCGGAGGGCATTGTGACTGGCACCTGTAGTCCCAGCTACTTGGAAGGCTGAGGCAAGAGAATTGCTTAAGCCCAAGAGTTTGAGGTTGCTGTGAACTGTGATGCCATGGCACTCTACCAAGGGTGTAGAGTGTCTCAAAAAATAAATAAATAAATAAATAAATAAATATAAAAGTAAAAAATATTAAAAAGCAATAGTCCTTATGAAACTTTTCATTTGGTGGAAGGAGGTCAATATACCAAATATTAGACCACCCGAATGCATTGAACACGTACAATCATTTACCCCATCTACTTCCTGACTTTTAGACAGCTGATGCACTGGGGCTATGTACTTCTCAATCAGGGGTTACCGACTGTGTCAGTACTGTGCCTCAGTATCTCCTGAATGCTGTTCTACTCACTTTTTTTTTTCCATGCCTGGATATCTAATTCCTTCGAATCTAGATGTACTGCCTCTGTTTGTCCACTGAGATGTTCATTCAGCCATTGAAAGAGAAACATTTCTTGAGCACCCTCTTGGGCACTGAGCACCTTCCTGTGCACTAAGCACCTTGTAAGGAATTGAGAATACAGCATTGGTGCATGGCCAATCAATGCCCACAGAGGTTTTACCATCTAGTGGAGGAGCCAGTCGCATATGTACGTACTAAAAGTGCACTATTGAAAGTGATATGATAGAGTCACAAAAGGAACACTTCAGAAGGATGAAGAATTGGGGGGGGGGCAGTGGGATAAATAGATGAAGTCATGCTAGAAATGAGTACAGAACTCTAATGATGTATCTGGCATATGAGCTCAACTCTCCTTTCTTAGCTCCGTTGCTCTTAAAGTCTACGTATTTATAGACTTCTATTTTTCTCAACAATCATTTTTGAAACCCTTTTATGGATATTACCTTGCTGTATATGTCCTAGTTTTTATAATTCTCATATCATACTGTTCTTAATAAACAACCAGGGTGTCATTTTTCATGGCTATTTTTTTCTTCTTTGCTCACTAGTTTACCAATGTACAGACCTAACTTACATGTAGCACAAACCTGACTCCACTTTCATTCCGCAGTACTAAAATGGCAGATATATTTAAAACACACATCCTGACAAAACCAATCCTGCACTCTGCTGTCTCTACCTCTCTGTTTTAAGCGCAGCTGGCATTCTATTAATAAGCACAGGGCATTATTTTAGTTGCTTTCCTGAGCACAGACAGTGACACATGGCGTGTTCACATTTAGTGCTACAGCCTTCTGCATTCTCATAATACAAAAATTCAAAAATTACATTTTTTTCTCTTTATCTTTTTACCTTAATATGCAGCTGTATTTTTAAAAACTCAAAACCTACTTGCTATTCTACCATAATGGGTTTTTTTTTTTAAATGGAAATATCAAAATGTTAATCAATTCCTGGTAATTCACCCAGATTAGACTCATTCATCACCCAAATCAAGTTAAATCAAAATTTTGCCAAATGCTAGCTAATGTGTGCGTATTTTAATATGTGTGTATGCATCACCTCTTATCTCAAATGATATTTTATTTTAAGCAAAGAGTTAGTGGTAGGTTGTATTTATATATTTTAGATTAATGATATGTAAAACTTCCTTCTTTGCAGGTATTATATTTGTTTGTAAGGTAGTATCTGACATGGGTCCTATATCATAACTAATTTGAAAATGTGCCAATGCTAGCCTCCATGATCTGTGCCTTTGTTCAGTGGCTCAAAACAAATATTCTCATCTGAGGATATTTTAATTGCCATAAATCTGAAATACTAGACACTTGGAATTTTTAAAAAGAAGGCTTTTTTTTTTCCCCCTAACAAGTTGGTGTATAAAATATCTGATGCTGGTAAGAATGTACTAAATTGGACACTATCTAATGCCACAGAGATGCTGCTGAAGAAAACACGTGTAATACGAAGCCTTTATTTCTGCTCATAGTCTATGGGCTATCCAGGCAGTTTCTCTGACAATTGCTTGGCTCTTTCATTGAACTGGGAGTCAAATGGGCAGTTCAGCCGATCAAGCCTGGGTTGACAATGGGAAAAATCGTGTCTACTTAGTCTCTCATTCTCCCACAACCAATCCCGAGATCATTATCTTGGTGGAGACAAGATTTTAAGAGAAGGAGCAGAGATTAGGAAAGCCTAGTGGAGCCTAGTTTTAGAGCAAACACTCTATCATTTTTTCCTCCTTCTCCTGGCCATCACAAGTCACAAGATGAGAACGGTTTCAATAAGTAGGGACACAGACAGGACCACCAACTCAACATAGGTCATGTGCAAAGGTACACTGCAAGGAGACTGTGGAGAATGGAGGCATTTTGGAAATCAGTCAGAGCAGGTTATAAGCTTTTATGAATACAATTAACCAAAGAGACAAAAAAAAAAAAAAACCTATTCATTGAAAAAAAGGGTAAAATGACTCTACTATAGTATGCATTAATAATTGTGTTTGTGCAGACATTTTTAATCTTTATATATTCAAATAGTGTAGTTTGCTTTTTTATAAATAAGCAAAGCAATTGCTCCCTAATCACATGCTGCCTTTGCATAAAATTCCAGCATATGTGTGTGTCTATGATACCCACACAGGAAAAAGAATTGAAGGGCACAAACTTGGAAACCATATTGTGCTGTGAAAATGTTTTGAAATTAAGAAAGTTGACATAAGGATAGAATCCAAGAAAAGCTACTGGCATTTGATCACTGGAAATTATGAAAAAGAGGAAGTAATGATGAAATGAGTCTAGAACATGTCTGTCGGCAGAGGCCAGGAAAAGGAGCGCTAGAACACCAGATACAAACTTCCCTCTATGTTGGAAGCATGGTGATTTACCAGATTGTTATAACTTTTTAAGATTATCTAATTCTTCTGCCTAACTCCTACACTACCGATCACGATACTAAACTGAAGTGAGTTTACAAAGCAGGTTCCCATGTTTCAATCCAGAGTAAGGCTGTGGAGAAAAGGGAGCCCTTGCACACTGTTGGAGGGACTATGAAGTGATGCAGGCATTATGGAAAACAGTATAGAGGTTCCTCAACAAACTAAAAATAGAACTACCAAATAATCTGACAATCCCACTTGTGGATATATATAGCCCAAAGACGTGAAATCAGTGTGTCAAGGAAATAGCTGCACTGGTAGATTTATCTAGTATCATTATTTACAATCGCCAAGTAACAGAATCAACTTAAGCACCCATCAATAGATGTAATACCAAATAAAATAATCACAGTGGAGTACTATTCAAAAAAGATGAAAATTCTGTCATTTGAAATGTTGGGTTAACTTTATGCTAAGTGAAATAATAAAAGCAAATACTATATATCCTCACTTATATGTATGTGGAATCCAAAATAATCCAGCTCCAGAGAGTAGGATGATGAATACCAGATGCTGGGGAACTGGGTGATCCGGGAGATGTCGGTCAAGGGGTACAATGTCTGAATTAGGAGGAATAAATGATAACTATTTGAAGTGATGGATATGTTAGTTAGCTTGCTTCAATCATACACAGGTCATAACACCATTTTGTACCCTATACATATATAAGATTATAATTTGTCAATAAAAAATAAAGTAAGCAGCAGTGTGTCAATAAACATGCTTTGTTCCTGGTTGATGATCCTTGAAATGGTGACATTGGCATTGACGTACAAAGCTGTCTTTGCTGAGTTTTAATATTGAAGATGTTCTGATTAGTGCTGCTGTACGCAGCCCTGAGTTTCTACACATGTAAAGCTCAGCACCTGTAATAGTAACAAATGAGTTTTGAGGAACATCAGAGCACAATTTCAATGCCATCTCTTAAAGAGAAAGAAAAGAGTCAGGTGGATATCATTGGATACACAAATGATAGGTTCCTTAAACTAAAGGAATCTGTGAATTCTGTCTCAAAGTGTATGCAGCTAATTTCAACTGTTATCATGTGAGATGGTTAATCTTATGTAACAACTTCGCTAGGCCACAGTACCCAGATATTGGGTCAAATGGCAGTCTAAATGGCACACTATACAGGTATTTTTTGATGAGATTAACATTTACATCAGCAGACTTTGAATAAGGACAGTTATCCTCCATAATGTGGGTGCCTTCATCCTATCAGTTGAAGTTCTTAGGAGAAAAATGACTGGGATTCCCACCCCATCCTGTGTAGACTCCAGCTGCAACATTAACCTTGTCCTGGGTTGCAACCTGCTAGCCTTCTCTGAAAATTCAGACTTCCCAGCTTCCACAATCATAAGCCAATTTTTTTAAATCTTTCTTTTTATTTCTCTTTCTCAAAACCCTGACTGATAACATCAATTTTTGTGTTTTGCCATGTTTCAATCTATTCAACAATTCTCTGCACTCCTTACTGATGGTAGATACAATCACCTACATCCTCTTCCTGGGAACTCAGGAAGACCACACCTTCTATGCTCTTAACATTTACGCTGAACCTACATGACTGAATTTTGGCCAAAGAGAAATCAGTGGAAAGAATGTAAGTCTCTTTGAAGCATAGCCTTTAAAAACATCTTGCATAATTCTCCAACTCTCTTTCTGTTGCAAAGCATATATTCCAGATGACATGCGAACAAGATGGAGAAAGGATGTCAGATCCATATAAAACCAGAATGAATGAGAAATAATCTTTCATTATATTCAGGGACAGGGATATAGGAATTAATTTCTTATTGCAGCATAGTCTAGCATTGCCTTACTAATACCCAGCATCAGTCAAGTTGCTATTAGCAGTAATAGAAAACCCAAAGTCAGATTGGTCTCAACAACATGGAAATGCATCATCTCACCTAACAGGAGGAGAATAGCTTACAGAGGATTCAGGACAGGTTGGTCGCATGGCTTCATGGTGTCACCAAATGCGTTAGTTTTGTTTAAATGTCTCTATGTTGTCTTCTTTGGTGTTTCAGCTTTGCCTTTGTGCTTAGTCCTGCTTATAATCATAAAATAGGTGCAGCTAAACAAGATTTCCTGTTGAAAGCCTCTCATCTTCCCAGGCTACTCATAACTCCACTGTCTTCGCTCATGCCTCATTGGCCAAGTTCTGTGTGATACATACCTACCCCTACACCATCATGGCAAGAGATTGAGAACACTGCTTTTATTAAGTAAGTTAGGACTTCCTTCTGGGACTAAAAGGTAAGTGAGCTATCTTCTGAGTCATGCAAAAAGAAGTAAAGATATGAACCAAATCAAAGCTCTGTCAAGAGTGTATATCACTATTTTATCTTCTATTTTTATTTATACATATTGGTTGTCTATTTGTTGAGACTTTGGGGAAAAAATGAAGGAGTTAACTGATGATTCCATACTGAACCTCAGAGTCAAAGCATTCTATGATAGGCATACTTTAATCTGACAATGTGAATGTTACTTTTTTTGTACTATTATTATTATTGCTTAGTATTTCATTGCAGCAATCGTCTGATTTCTTTTCTGAATGTATTTATCCTTGTTTATTCTTTACGAGGTTTTTGTTTCTAGTCCTTATCTTAAACATTGTTATTGTTATTAAATTTTAAGCCTTTTTAATTCTGTGAGGGCAAAAAGTGGAAACCAAATAAACACATATATATAGAGAGAGAAAATTAAAAAAAAAAAAAAAAAAAAGAGTGTATACAAAACTCAAGGTCTTGGAGACATTGAGGTTTGATATTATGCCCTGGAACTTTTACGGGGTCACTACTTAACCCACCAAAGCAGAAACATCCTGACCATACTTAACTACCCTTCCTCCAGGGTGAAGAGTGTATAATTAAATGCCAGATTCATCTCACTGCATTGAATGACAACCTTGATGTGTTGGGACAGAACATGTTTGTCCTGGAGCTTGCACCATACCCTAGTTCTGCTTGACATGGAATGGTGTCTGGTAGTTCTGGAAAACTTTCTTTGCCTACAAGGTGTCAGTGAGTCTTCTCTGTGGTAGTAGAGACAAGGCCAGTCCTTTAATTTAATCCTCCAAATGGAGGAAGAAAAAAGTGATTGGGTAATTTGTGAAATGCCTCACTGCAAATTAAATACAAAACTACACTGATTTCAGCATCACACTACAGATAAATATGTTTCATAACATATGCTGTGTGACTACATCCCTTTAACACAGCAAAACAGCAACATTGGGAGGAAGGTTGAAGACAGAAAAGTCAAAGAGGTGGGAAAAATAAAAGAACAACTTCAGTGACAAAATTTTAACTTCCTTTACAAGATCAATTAAGTCTTCTATCGCATGAGAGCCATGTAATCTCTACTCAAAAAGATTAGCCTAATTTATACCAAATAACCTAAGGCAAATGTAGCTTTTTGCATGCTTAATAGAAGCATACCTGAAAGAAGGCCGTATATCAGGATTAGAGGGGAGTTGTGGTAATTTTATTCCACTGACTAAACATTAAAATAGCAGCAATATATACCTGTCTGTTACATGGTTGTTAAGCACATTTAAAATGTCATTTTTTGCAACTAAAGAATCTGATATTGGAAACCATAAAGTCTTGACTTTATCTGCATGGCCTCTATGGGAAACTTGGTGGGAGGTGAAAAGGGTTAGTCTGGTTGGAGAGTTAGGATTTCTGGTTTTTATATATAAATTAATGTGATCTTAGGTAATTCAATTAGCCTTTCTTAGGTTAAGATCTTTATATATAATGTAATAACAATGAATATTTTCCCACAAACTTCATAGAATTGTGTTATTTAACTAAAAATCACCCCAAGGTCAGGAAGAGAGCTGATATAAATTATCACTTCCCATATCACTTCCTTTATCTACTTAAGGTCCTGACTTAACCAAAGAGATTGTATGTTTTCTCTTCCCCTCTCTGTGTAAGACCAAGAATATCAATACACCTATATAGACCCTTTCACTGTCAAAGAAAACCATTTACAACTATTAAGTTCCCAGTAATAGAAACCCAATTTCTAAACTTAAGGTACTCAAGAAAACAGAAGCACAGTAGTTCTTATTTTCTCAGGAAGCTTTTGGCAAAGTGTGACTCTTTTTCCTTTTAGTGAATTTAGGATGTATGTATACATACAGAGATTATTATGAGGAATTGGCTCATGCGATTATGGAGGCTAAGTCCCCAAATCTGCAGTTGGCAGACTGGAGACCTAGGGAAGCTGATGGTATAGTTCCAATCAAAGGCCAGCAGGCTTGAGACTTCAGACATTTCCTTGATGTTTAAGAGAACATTTGGTTTATTAGGCATTTTCAAATGCATGTAATTCTATATGTTTCTGATCAGCACAAAAGTAGTAATGCTAGAGAATGATGCACATGTTTTCCAGGAATGCCAGGGCTTTCTGTTTATAGCCCATACTGAAATCACATTTCCTGAATCAAATACTAAACTCACAGTCATACTCCTTCATTACCAGTGTTTATACACCGCTGATCTGGGCTTTCCAAGGTCAGGGACAGAGGCTATTTTATTCAGTGCTGACACATGCAGTACTATGCTTGGCACATCAAACTCGCAGGTGGTATAAGAAACAGCAGTTCTGCATGGGATGGGATGTGTCTGTCAGTTCTGCTCAAAGCTTAGCCCTCAATCATTGGCATTACTGGAGCAGGTTTAAAACTTAAATTCATGACTCCATCTTGATGTATGAAATAATATATAAGGACTGAAACCAGGGATCTAGCTGGGCGTGGTGGCTCATACCTGTAATCCTAGCACTCTGGGAGGCGTAGGCAGGTGGATTGCCTGAGCTCACAGATTTGAGACCAGCCTAAGCCAGAGTGAGACCTCATGTCTAAAAACAGCTGGTGGTTGTGGCGTGCACCTGTAACCCCAGCTACTTGGGAGGCTGAGGCAAGAGTTGCCTAAACCCAAGAGTTTGAGGTTGCTGTGAGCTATGACACCATGGCACTCTACCAGGAGTGACAAAGTGAGACTCTGTCTAAAAAAAAAAAAAAAAAAGAAAGAAAGAAAGAAAGAAAGAAATTAAAAAGAAAGTGAAAAAGAAAAGTGAAAATGAAAAAGAAAAAAGAAAAAAAGAAACCAGGGATTTTTTTCTTTTTTCTTTTTTTTTTTTTTTTTTTTTTTTGAGACAGTTTCATTATGTCGCCCTCAGTAGAGTGCCATGGTGCCTCAAATTCTTGGGCTTAAGCTATTCTCTTGCCTCAGCCTCCCAAGTAGCTGGGACTACAGGCGCCCAGCACAATGTCTGGCTATTGCTTGGTTGCAGTCGTCATTGTTGTTTAGCAGGCCCAGGCTGGGCACAAACCCTCCAGCCTTGATGTATGTGGCTGAAGCCCTACTCACTGAGCTACAAGCGCTGAGCACAGGGATCTGTTTTTTAATAAGACTTCCAGGTAATTTCTACCCTGGGTATCTCCTCAAAGTTTGAGGAGCACTGGTTTAGATACACTTTTTGAGCAAAAATTAAAATATTTAGAAATAGTAGTTTCAAATACAAAAGGTACAATGTCATGTAAAAGGAGAATTGTATTCAAATACATAAACAGATACAAGTAGAGAGTCAGCACATGTCACATTAAGAAAAACCCTTCTTTATTCATAGTGTTTACCTCTTAGTTTATTTTCCTATTGCACAAAATCAAGTGACTACTTAAGGAGTATCACTGGTATTAATAACTGCCCACTGTGTATAAAGTAATGAATTAGAAACTTAGCCGAGATGTATAAAGAAGGTGGAATCCTTGACTTGTATTACTCAAGGCATGTGCTCAATGTATGTTCTATAAAAATATAATTATAGTCCTGACAAGATCAAAACTGAATAGAGAGGTTATTCTGACAACGTGGGAGTATTATGCTGACAATATGGGATCCACTGTTGAAAGTGGGAAAACTTTATGGAATAAAGCATATTCTGAACTCTTTTTAGATATATTAATAGTGCTTGATTACAAAGAAGAAGGAAAGGAATTTGAAGAATATAACCAACAGCTTAGTGAAAGTTTAAGAAAAGAGAGAAAACCACATTTGGGAAGCCATAAGGCAGAGACATTGACCAGAAGGGAAAATGTAGATTGAGATGTGGAGAAAAGTGAGAATAGAAAAAGAAACTAGAGATGGGATGTGCATGGAGACGAAATCAGAGGGAGAAAAAGAGAGCAAAAGGATCAATTATAAACCTGTGTGCCAAGGAGAGGGACTTCGCTTAAGCTATACAACTCAAACGTGTGAAGACCCTGGCATGAGGGATTCTGAATTTTTTTTAACTCTCAGCTGGGCTGGATGTGAACACTTTCAGATGTTCTCCTTTTTTGTAGCTACAGCCAAAAGAAGAAGGATGAGAACTGAGTTTGGAACTCTATTCTAATCATATTTTTCTCCTCGAATGTAGGAGGTGTTGAAAATAATAAGATTATTCCTAAGATACCATTCCTTAGCTTTCTATGGAAGAAGTATTATTTCCAGTATAAGATAACAATCTCTATTTAGGAGAATTAAAACCTCCCCAGAAGGGATGGAGTGATAAAATCATCCCAAAGTACTTTGTTATTATAAAAATCACATTTTTATTTACCCTAAATTCACAAGGAATGTCATGAGAATTTAGTTACTTTAACAGGTCTTATTGCAAAAGCAGGTCATTGTTTTCTTGTGTGTGCTTCTTTTAAAGGATGATATTAAATGAGGCAAAAGCTACATTAGAATTCAGTAAATTGGGCATCTTTCCTCTGTTGTAACCACAATTTATTGACATCTTTATATGGACCTGTTTATGTGCTTATGCATTTTAAAAAACAAGCTCCCAGGCTGTGCCAATTTCTAGTGCCAACTACCAAGTAGCTATAATCATTGCTATTTTAGTATCTGTATTCACTTCAAAGAAACCCAAAGTAATGTAGTTCTGTGCAAAAGCCTTGAAGTTGACTAAGCCCTTGGGATATCAGCATTTCTAAAGGAAAGAGGTTCAGTTTACCCTGCTATTTATAAGCTTATTAAAAAGGAAAGATTAGAAATAATATTGCAAGGGTCTCCCTGCAATTCTTTGCTCATATTGTTAAAAAAAAAAAAAAAAAAAAAAAAAAAAACACAGAGTGTAAAGCAAGAGGATATTATCTACTCATACCTTGAACCAAAGCAGGAAAACCCAAAAGTTTCTGTGTTTCTCTGGCCAAATGTGTTGAAGATCACCTGGTAAAGCCAGACGTCTTGCAAAAATCCACATATTGGCCAAGCACAGAGCCTCACTCCTGAAATCCCAGCACTTTGGGAGGCTGAGGCGGGTGGATCGCCTGAGCTCAGGAGTTTGAGACCAGCCTGAGCAAGAGAGAGACCCCAGTCTCTGAAAAACAGCCAGGCATTGTGGAGGGCACCTGTAGTCCCAGCTACTCAGGAGGCTGAGGCAAGAGAATTACTTGAGTCCAAGACTTTGAGGTTGCTATGATCTATGACGCCAGGGTACTCTACCCAGTGTGACAAAGTGAGACTCGCATCTCAAAAAAAAAAAACAAAGACTCTCACATTTGGGGAGGCTTTGTCTATATCCCATTCCAGCTGACCACCCTCGCAAAGATTTCACAGATCAATCAAGTTCTACACTGACAATTTTGCTGCTCATAAACACCAAATTATCTTCTCAAATAGCATTTATAATTCTTGATGTAGGTTGAAGCTCCTCAGCTATATCATGTAGTCTTGAAGGAAGCTTCCTTTGCAACCCACCTAGAGCACAATAGAGTGTTTTGTGCACAGAAGGTGCTAAATATTTCATTTCAAGCCTGAGTCATCATGGCTAATGTATTTACCAGGGATTTCATATTTGTCACACAAAGACGTTTGACTCAGCCAGTATTGTAACCACATATAATTTGTTCAGAAATTGAGCCTTTTTTTTTTATAATGGTTACAGAGTGTAATGAATATGGAAAGAATTCAAAACCCATATTTTGTACTCACTACAAACCTTACCAAAGTGAGAAAAAGTCCGTGCTTTTTATACTCAACATTTCTAGAGAGGATCTTTGGGTAAGAAACTATTTCAGGTTTGGGGAGAGATGAAATGAGGGAGAACACATTTGTAAAACTGACATCTCTTACTTTTTCCATTAAAGCCAGTGGATTTTCTTTGGTTTTAAAGATGCATTGACAAGGAACTCCATGTCCAAAAATACGAAAGTGGTCTTCTGGGATAATGTTTGTAATTGAGATTATTGATAATGTGGAATAGTGGCCAGAGACATGAGACTCTTTATGCCTTACTAATTTAGGCTTAGAAGAGTTTATTGTATCTGGGCTCCAAGATTTCAACCTGGATGGAAGGATCACCTGGTGAAGAAAGAAAATATGTATATAATTATATATTGTAAATAATTATATATATTTATAAACAATAGATTAATTAATATATATAATTTATATCTACATTTTTTACTGTTTTGTAAAGGAAGTCTACTTTTCACATTTAAGATATTATCTAACAAAATAATTACTGGCAACAAAATTAATTGTGTAGAAAGAAGATTTCAATGTCTACAACTATCACAATACCGATTTTTTCTTAGAAAATTTTAGAACTTAAATCTATAACCCCTAGCTTCTGGCTCTTGATGCCATGAAGCAGCCTTACTAGATAGTTAATTCTAAAAACAATACCACATCCTACACTTGGGTACCAAGTGAAACTTCTTGCAGAATATAATGGCTTGAATGTATTTCTCCTAAAATTCTTAGAATATTTCTCAAAAGAGGGCTTTGTCTTTCATACATTCCCAAGCAACTATGTCTTTTCCTAAAACCAAGATAAAGAAAGTTTAACTCTTTAATATGGTATATTGGAAAATGTCCAAGAAGGGCACCAATCACTTGGGTTTCTAATCCAATGTATAAAATAACATTGTAATAAATCTCTTTATTCATTCTAGTATTAGGGGAAAAGAGACACCTGAAAATATTTCTATATTTTCTTGACTATGACCATGATAAAAATATATCGTTTAAAAAATATGTAACATTTGTTTTCTTTTACCTGTATGAAGCCTGTTTACCTAGACAGGTGTATACCCTGAGCATTGACGGGTACTGTATTAACGTGGATTCATCATTTGAATTTGTTCAAGAACAAAGTAGATTTTTTTTTGATAAGTGTAACCTGAAGAAAATCTGAATATCACTTAAGCTCATCAAGACACGTTCAAAGAAATATAGTTAAGCAGGTTCAGCACCTTTAGCTCAAGTGGCTAAGGCACCAACCACATACACCTGAGCTGGAGAGTTCAAATCCAGCCCAGGCCTGCCAAAGCAATTACAACTCCAACCAAAAATTAGCCTGGCATTGTGGCTATTGTGTAATATAAATATATAATATTTATATAATATATTTATATTAATATAAATATTCTGTAAAATATAAGTCACTCCACTTGGGCATTTTTACTAACTGAATGAGAATTCTATGTAAAATGAATCAGATTCTCTTCCTGATACAAAAACATTCGTTTCTCTATGAGTAGCTGGCTATATAAGGTATTAAATGGAGAGCTTGCAGGGAACATGCTTGCCCATGTTTAGACAAAAAGCAGTGGAGAACAGTTTCTAGAGCTGAAGAGAAGAAAGGAATGATCGTGGTTAGAGAGATAGGAATATTTATATTAATATAGATACAAAAAATAATTTCTTAAAATGCAGTGGGGTGTAGTCTGAGAAGACAGCCCTGTTGGCATCAACTACAGAACCAATGATAACTTCCACTTCTGAGTAATGAGAGTTTTCCTGATGATTTTGACAGATTTAGAGAATCATCTGGCTCTCTTCATTGTCTGCTATTTTCGTTGTACTTTATGCCATTGATGTTTCAATGGTATATCCCTTATTGTAAAATGAAGTACTTTAAAAATATAGTTCTAGATGAAACAGAAGTCAGATATCCCAGAGTCACGTAAAGTAGGGGAAAAAGAAGAAAGTGAACAGGGTAAAGAAACTACAGGAATATGAATATGCTTAACTAAGATCAATGTAACAAGCATGGACCCTTTAGTTATTTTACTTTAGCCATGACACCTTTATCTAGGGTAAAAGGGGGAATTATTTTTTAATTGGAGCATGCCAATAGTTGTGGAGAAGTTGTCCCTAAATGAATTCGCCTCATTAGCATGATAAAAAACACACCCACCAGTGCCAGGCCAGTTTACGAAATGGGAACTCCCAAAAATTACTGTATATGAAGTAAAAAGGAAGGACCCACAGGTCTGGTAACTCTCCACCCTTTTCTCAGAAACCATGAATATTCCACTCCCAGCCTGGCGTATTATTAGGGATTAGCATACAAGGGTAGACCCTAACCGTGGGGTGACACTGTTCCTTTTTGGATCAGTCTGCTCTTAGATCTTTTCTTAAAAAAAGAGTGCACTTTACTTTCAGTAATAAATGTATCTGTTTCTGCCTATACTTCATGCCTTAATTCTTCTTTTTTGCTTGTGATCCTCCTTCATAGAGGTGAAGAATCCTCTTCCAGTGGTTCATGGTGGTATCATAATTATTTTTTAACTGGCTTTTCACAACGTAGTAGAGTCTCCATAGTTGACCACCTCCCTACATTCACCACCTCATTAAGTTGACCCAAATTTTATACACTACGTACACCACACGCATCCAATGTACAGTAGGCCTAGTTCCTTATGCTAACCACCTCATAAGTTGACCAGTTTGTTATAGTCCCTGGAGCGGTCACTTTACAGAGGTTCTACTCAATTCTCAATTGCTAATTTTCCTAATTAAACACATTAAAACTTTTTTTTTTTTTTTTTTACCTAAAACATTGCTTTCAAAGTACTCATTGACTAGATGAGGCAACTGAGAAGACCTACCCAAGACTGTAAGCTGCTAAGTGTCAAAAAAGAACATAGCAATTTTATCCCCTCTTTACTGGTTATTTAGTTTTACCCTTGGGCCTATTCAGTGTCAGATTAAACACATTCCATATATCAGAGGAAGATTAAACATAGGTTTGGCGAGGTTAGAGTTATTTAATTTTCAGAAGAAAACTGAAGGTAGAACCAGCAGCCTTGCTATTTAATGTGCTAACTAAATTGGTTTTTAAACTAGGTCTAAAGTTATATGACCCAGGGAATTCATAACAATGTGGACTTGCTTTGTATCTTAATGCCTAGGGTAACAGTACATTTCCCCATGGCTTTAACTCCATATAAGTGGTTTTAAAATGACCTTCAATCAGATACTTTCATTCTACGTGTTCAGAAAATATTCATATAGTGTGCAAAGCTGGATTTGAACTTTCCTTTGGTCAAACACATTTGCCAAGATTTTGCATTAAAACCTTTTTAACTTAATAAAGATGGGAGACAAAAGGAGAAAAGATTATAGTACCTCATTTGATCACGAAGAGGCTGGAGGGGAGATGGACAAAGATGGGAACTAAAGAGTTAACTACAGGAACTACAGAACTCAGCAAAACCACCACAAAAGTGAGCAGTCTGTGTTAAGTTTTCTCCCTGGTCAGGCTATACGTGTAGTTTTGATTACTTAAGAGAATTGGATTACTAGGAGATTCCAGATCAGATTGAATGAGTTTACAGTCAAGATCAAATTTATACTGACAGGTATACATTAGAAGGTGGGGGAGGGTACAGAGGAGATGAAGGTTAGGGGCCCAGAGGCGGATCAATAGCACCCAAACATATTTTAGTTGGCTCCAGCACCCAAGCTTGGGAAAGTTTGCCCAGTACAGAAGATACTCTGAGGTGTTTGCGCTTGGGCAGGAGGCTTTTGAAGTGTTAGAATGACCTCTAAATTCCCCTCTTATAGAGCACTAGATGGCCCCAGGCTATTCCTGGCAACAATAAACAACAAAGGTACTGGGTTGACCCCTGATCCTCCTAGAATAGCTGATTGAAAACTGTGGGTAGTCTCAGATGGGTTTTAATATGTTTGTAACACCACAATAATTTACAGTACACCATTTAGATTAATTTTCACTTGTTGACATCTGATCATAGGGTCTTTGACTATATCTATTTCAAAATCTATGGGAAGTTTAAAAAAAGTTATTTTCCACTTGGTGTATATATTTTCTTGTCCTGAAACCTTCGGAACAAAATGTTGCTCTTCTCTTCTTCAACCCACAAACGTCCAAATTAGCCTGAAAAGACTCTCTCATTCTGTTTCTTCTAAATGCCTCTTTAGAATTTGACTTTCTCTTTAAAATAGAAATGATAAGAATACCCTAAAACAGACTTGCTGTGTGTCACAGCCCGCACCCGGACCCTCTGCTGCTTTCCTGATCTGGGTTCAGAAAGATCTCTGGTTCCCCCCACATTTCTAAATCACACTATTTGTCTGCTTCCTTCTTCATTTCTTCTTGTTCAGCCTGGATATTAGAAAGAAATTTACACCGACTTAAAGGATTCTTGAAGAGCAGTAAACACAAGATTAGGTTTCTTAAAGGCTCAAGATTTATACCAGTGTGAAGAAGAAGGTGAAAAAGACGACATTAAAAATTCTTAAATTGCCCTAGTTTTTTTTTTTTTTTTTCATTAGATCTATATGAAATGTTGTATGTCTCTGCAAAAATACAGTCAATACAAAAGCTTTGTCGGTTATAAGCTACATGAATAAACAAGTAGATAGGTATGAGATGTAAACATGTAAGATAGGTATGATATTAACTTATTTCAAAGGGTGATCAAGAAGGTTAAAAATATATATGTATTGTGTGAAATGCAGTGCAGGCCAATACTGTTATTACTGATGTGAAGCTCTCTCTGGGTTGATATTAGAGGCTACAAAATGTTAGAGTGAGGATGGCCACAGTAAATTCATATTTTTAAGGTGGAAAAATATAAATTCAAGGAGCCTAAGCCAGGCCAACTAAAACAAAACTTCTGTGTATGATGATAGAATCAAACCCCGCCCAACTAGGGTGGACCCACCTAAAAGAATCAACCCCTACCCTCTCCCACTGGATGTCGCACCTAAGAAAGGTGAATGTGTCAACCTTCTACCCTACCCCACCAGATGTCCCACCTGGGAAAGGTACATGGGCCACCCCCCACCCTTGCAACAAATGTCCAACCCAGGAAAGGGAGTGTCCCGACCTTCCTGATCTTTAAACCCCCTTCTTCTCCATTACCCATGTGTGGATTTCTTCCCAGCCCGCTTGGAAATCTTACCCCACCTGCACCCAGGTTGAATAAAGCCATTTTAATTGCACAAACCGGTCCTCTGTTTTCCTTTCTTCTCACGCCTCCAAATAATCTTTCATCTTTGGCTCCGTAACCTTCCAGATGAGACCCGAGAATCTGAATTTATTTTAGAGAATTCAGGTGATTTTGATAGGTAGCTAAATTTGGATTTTAGTGAATAAGCACATGTTAAAACTGCTGATACTTGGGTTGGCACCTATAGCTCAGCAGCTAGGGTACCAGCCACATACACCAGAGCTGGCAGGTTCAAACCCAGCCCGGGCCTGCCAAACAATGATGACAAGTACAACCAAAAAATAGCCAGGTGTTATGGCGGGACCTGTAGTCCCAACTACTTGGGAGGCTGAGGTAAGAGAATCGCCTAAGCCCAAGAGTTTGAGGTTGCTGTGAGCTGTGACGCCACAGCACGGTACTGAGGATGACATAGTGAGACTGTGTCTCAAAAAAAAAAAAAAAAACTGCTGATAATAATATTGTGAACTAAAATAAAATCTTAAGGTTCCTTTCCAGCAGCGGATTGACTGGACCCCATGTTGGCACGGAGATCCTCTGAAACTGAGTTTGCCAGCCAGCAGATAGGAGATCAGATATGCCACGTTATGCCGCCCCCACTTCAAGGCTCAGTAAGGGGCCTAAGGCAAGACATACCTGCAGGTCCCCAATATACACAACAAATCACTTGAATCCTGGCACTTGTCTGGTACTTTGTCTCTAATTAACAGACCCTTATCTTAATTCAAGCATTCCTTTTGGCTGACTCCTGATTGTTTAGACAGAGCCTACCTCTTTCAGCCGACTGAAGAAGTTTTAAATCTACTTATAACCTGTGGGTCCCCTACTTTGAGATGTTCCCACTTTGGGGAGGGGCAAACCAATGTATGCCTCCCACCAACTGATTTATGACTCTACCTATAATCCTTGTCTCCCCAAAATGTATAAAACCAAACCATAACCCCTACCACAGTGAGTTCAAGGGCTCAATCCTTCTTGAATCTGGCTCCAAGTCACCATCCCTAAATATGGCTCATAATAAACCTAAATATTTTGCAGAGTACGGTTTCTGTTTTGTTGATAAGATCGTTAATACTACTCACATTAACAACGACTTTTTGCTATTTGTTCATGGTGTATTTGACATTTTGCTATGTGCATTATGTATCATATTCTCATAATTATCTTAGAAAAAAAGATTAATAAAATTCAGAAAGAAATACATTTTTAACCATTTTAGAAAAGGTTAATTCTATTTGAGGATTAGGAAACCCTAACACAGAAGTTTCTTAACTTATCCAAATTGACAAATAATGGCAAAGTTAGACTGATTTTCAAATCTCTTTCACTCCTAATCTAGCCCAGTAATGTTAACCAATACAGTATACTGCCCCTTTACGTACATGGTGAAAACACTTGTTTACTTTATTTCCTGTGGAACTCAGTAGTTCCATTAATAACTAGAGCAATGGAAACACACCCTTCTTCCTTGCTTGCATTTTGAGCAATGAATAGAAATATGTTCTAAACTTCAAATCCATATGAAACTATGAGTTGATTCCCTTTAATTCCTCTTTCTAAAACTTGTATAGTGCTAAGATGTTTGTAGCTTTTAAAATTGTATACATATTTTGTAGTTTATTAGAAAACTTTAAAAATAATAAAATGTTCACAAAACCTTTGCATCTTTTTGTTTGTTAGACACAATCACACAGATGCCTTTCCTTCTAGAAAGCTACTTGTCACCCAAAAAATCTAATGCCTCTCGACATTATTTTTTGGTATTGATTTTTTGGCTTCCGCTTTAACTGACTTGTTGCTTACCAGACATGAACACAGGTCTGAAGATAATATGAACTTAGAATAATATTTGAGGGAATAGTTACAATCACCAAGGGGATTGATTAGCCAAGCATCTGTAAAGATGCTAATCAGGCTTCTATAACAAGGGACTCAAAGTGCAGTGGCTTATATAATACAGAAGTTAAGTTTTATCTTACGTAGCCCTTCAACCTTGTTACTGAGGGTTAAAGAGATCAAAAGTCCAAGCTCCTTCCAACTTTTGGTCTTTGCCTTCCTTACTTAGTATGTGGTGTACAGCCTATGGTTTAAGGATTCTGCTTCCCTGATTTAGAGACAAGTCAATAGGAAGAGAAAAGGGGTGGGTGGAGAAATCCTCTTTCTTTAAAGGCTATGACCTGCAATTTTCCCAAATCATTTTTTGCTCATATGCCATTGGACAGAAGTTAGTCATGTAGCCTCACTTAACTTCATGGGAGACAGTACAATATGAACCAGGAGATGGAGGCTTGAGCTCAGGCAGGACACAAATATACTATACAGGAATGGAAAATGGGTGTGTGGGAGGTCCAGCTTTTAGTCTCTGCCATCATCTTGATGATTCCCATTGTTTTGGAGATTAACATTTGTTAAGTATTCAGAATAGGTCTAGATCCAATTTTTTTTTTCAACCTTATACCAATACTTGACCTATCTCATCAAATCCCAGGTTAGGATTTAGAAAAGAAAGGCAATGCAAGACAAAATTTAGAATAGAAATCCAACATTGCTAAATATTTGATTTTTGTCTGTGCCATCTCTTCAGATTCTAACAAGATATTAATAGATGAGAGGCTTAAGATAAATAATCATATTTTTAAAGGAAGATATTTATCTTATTGAAGTAGTGCTGCTCTAGTATTTTTTAAGAAATTAAGCATATGTCTTCTAAAGAAGCATACAAAATTTGAAAGAATATTTAACATTTAATGGACATCAACTCAGGTTCGAGTCTTATCTCTCAAATAAATGGATTTTGGTAAAATGTTTATTGGCCTTTGTGGTGTAGGCAGAATAATGGTCCTATATCCTTAGGCCCTAACTCCCAGAACCTGATTATGTTAGGTTGCATGGCAAAGAGCAATTAAGGTTATGTAGATAGAATAAAGGCTGTTAATCAGATGATTTTGAGATGGTAACATCTAGGGGAAACTGAGCCCCGATCTTTAGCCTAACACCCACTTCCTCCTTGAGAGACCTGGAGAATCATGAGAATGGCATGTGAGTTGTGTGCCTGTGGGAGATCAGAAAACTGGCCTCCAAGGGGAAGGTGTATGTGTGGTGTGGCAACACCAGACCTAATGGTTATGGTGAAGATCTCTAGATTCCAAAGGTCTCTTAACACTAGAGGCAGAGGTCTTGCTTAAGGTCTGAGATTTTGCAAAACAAATTGGAGACATTCTGTATATTGCTTTCCATATTCCCCTTCTTTTTAACACTGATGTCTGATAAGTAACTTTTAACTATTTTTTCCTGCTTTGTGATAATAAATAAAGACCTGAGGTTTACTCAGGGGGGCTCCTTCCTGAGTTCCTCTGCCCCTCCCATGGACTTTGTGTGGGGGGACTGAGGAACTCAGGAGAGAAGCCTCTTCATTCCTTGCTCCAAGATCCCCTCATCTGGTGACCCCAAACCCCTTCAGTGACATGATATTGTATTATTATTGTATATTATTTGGGTGGGTCCAATGTAATCACAAGGAGAAGAGGAAGACAGAAGAGTCAGAGTAAGAGATGTGAAGATGCTTCACTCTTCACTTTTAAGATGGAGGAGAGGGGCACAAACCAAGAAATGCAGGTGCCCTGTATAAGCTGCAAAATGTAAGGAAACAGATACTCCCCCCAAGGCTCCAGAAAGGAAGGTGATTCTGCCAACACCTTGATATATTTTATTTTATTTTTTCAGACAATCTCACTTTGTCATCCTCAGTAGAGTGCCATAGTGTCATAGCTCACAGCAACCTCAAACTCTTGGGCTCAAGCGATTCTCTTATATCAGCCTCTTGAGTAGCTGGGACTACAGGCACCACCATAATGCCTGGCTATTTTTAGAGACAAGGCCTAACTTTTGCTCAGGTTGGTCTTGAACTTGTGAGCTCAGGCAATTCACTCACCTTGGCTTCCCAGAGTGCTGGAATTGCAGGTGTGAGCTGCCTTGCCCTGCCTCAACACCTGATTTTAGTCCAGGGAAACCCATTTTGAACTTCTGACCTCCCAATCTGTACGATAATACAAGTATGCTGTTTTAAATTATAAAAGTTGCGGTAATTTGCTACAGCAATAAGGGGAAAATAATTCACTTAGCTATATTACTTTTAGACTCAAATGTTCTGCTATGTGATTCAAATCATGTCTATGATACTATACGAAATACATTATCATCTCATTTAATTCTGTAGATTCTGTAAAGTAGGCATTGAACAAAACCTAGGATTAAAGAAATTAAGTAACTTGCTAAACATTACACAGAAATTGATGACGTTTTCAAATATTTATTTGTAAGATGATGATGTCCTGTTTCAAGCATAATCCTTGTCTTTAAGACCTTTAGAGGATTTCTGATTTATTAATTTTATCATTATTTAAACATTACAGAAGTTGACAGATTCTTCTAAAAACAGATACAAAATAAATATTTTAGGCTTAGTAGGCCAAATGTTTTCTGTTGGAGTACTCTGTCATAGTGTTAAAGGAGGTGCAGACAATATATAAATGAGTGTGTGGTCATTTTCCAATACAACTTTATGTAGACAAATAGACAGTAGGCTAGAATCAGCCAAGGCACATAGTTTACCATCTACTAGTCTAGAATAAAAGAGCTTTAATATAGAAAATTTTTCTATTAAGTTGCTTAGCTGAATGGAGACAATTTTCTCTGTACTAGAAAAGACTAATAATGAAAAGCATAATTCCTAGTGGATAGTGGCTTTTATTCTAGTGCTTTTTCATTGGCTATTCCCTTCTTGCAGTGCTCTCCTCAACTTCCATACCTACGTAGCTAATCATCTTATCTCCTTTAACTAATCAAGTCTCATCTTCTTCATGACCCCTACCCTGATCCATCCATGCGAAGTCACAGCTTTTCCATGGTCATGAATAACAATGCCCTTTACTCTAATCCCCGCTACGGTATTTATTACCTTCTGATATAAAAATGTGTTTATTCATTTTTATCTACAGTTTAGTGCCCGTCTTCCTGTCTTTTGATAAAAATGTCATTTGTCTGTTTTGTTTGCTAATATATCCCAAGTACTCAACATTGTACCTAATGCATAGCACACTCTCAATTAATATCTCTTGGCTAAATATTGTCCATGGATTCTTATTTGTTTTTCATTAGGTCAAATGTATAAAGCTTTAATCTATAAAGTGACCAGAAGTGACTTCATTTCATATTAAATTTTATTTTTCATTGAGAAATTGCACTCTCACTGCCTTGTTAAACACCAACATGGTTTCATTTAACTTCCTGGATCTGCCCCCATTCTAAATGAGATGAGGTTTTATATTCTTATCTCTAAACTCATCTTCCAATGCAGTTCCAAATATTTGCCGCTTTTCTCTCCATTGATTTGCACATCAGTGGTCATAAAGCACTTTAAAAATATCTCAGAAACAAGTGGCTATTTAAATGCAAGCTCCAATGTGATAATGAAGGAGAGGAGAGACATTGCCAGACACGAGTGTGAAAGATAGAGCATGCTTGTGTTTATCCTAGAGCTATATTGGGATTCCTATAATGATTAATGATGCAATAATATAATAAGAACTCAGTGGCCATGAGGCAGTGGCATTTGCAAATGAAGAATGAGATCGGAAAGTAATCAACAGCAACTCCGAACTTAGTTAAGGTTCCAAGTTATGCACCATTTTTTATACCATGTTAGTTCATTTCCTTTCATAGAACTACCTTAAATCATTTTGCTCTAAGGAAGAAAGAACCGCTGAGTTGAGTATGAAGATTAACGGGCAGTATATCTATCTCTGTTCGCTAGGGTGAGTACCTAAAGTTTAGAAAGCAGATCAGAACTTTGTGCATTTGCAAACCAGACTGGGAAATTGCCCAAGAACAGATTTTCTATTAAACATGCCTTCTACTCTGGTCAAGCTGGAAATAATGCAATGCTGGTCTTTATTAAATCGAATATGAGCTGTGAAGAGACCACAAAGATATGACTAGAAATTACAGAAAACAAACAAATCAAGCTGCCTGGAGTCTTTAATCAAATTGAAAGCCTAATTATGTGAATAGGGGGTATTTACTCATTCAAAGTATATTGTTCTGAACTTTTGAATCTCTCTTTTTTGATACCAGCTTCTTTTGGGGAAGCTAAGTGCTGCATTTCCAACTGACTGTGTTATTTCTCCATGTAAATATCTTGCCCAAAAGCCACTGATACCATAAACCTGTGATGTCCAAAATAGAATCTGTCACCTTTCTATTAAAATGCTTATTAATGTTACCAGTCCCACAGATTAGATTTCTTCCGTGTCAACCGTATCTAATCACTTACCCAAATCACACAGATTCTGTATTCTCAGTGCCCTTCACATTCTGTTCATTCTCACCTCCATTACCCTAATACGAGCCTTTATACTCCTTCCACTTTGTCATTGTAATAGCCTTCTCACTGGTCTGCTGCTTTCTTTCTCTCCAAGGCAACATCATGCAACCAGATTAATCTTCCTAAATTATAGCTCTGACAATAAACTGCTCACATACTTACCAGCTCTTCAATATCTACCAAATTAAGGATAAATTTCTTGTCTTTTTATTCAAGGTCTCCAGAATATCGTTGAACTACATTTCCAATACCACGTACAAGGTGTGGCTGGACAGAGAGACCAAATTGTGGCCATAACCCCCTTTTACTGTTCATTGATTTTACATGTGACACATTAATAGGACACATTAACAAAGAGATGTTATGAATATGTTTGTTAACACAATCATTTAATACATTTTTATTGTCCTTAAAATGTACTTTCTGTTAATTCTGTTTCTGTTAAATATGCTTAGTGTTTGTCTTATATTCTCACCCCATTCCCAATTAGGCAAGGACTGTGCTTCATCCATTTCTGTGTCCTTCTTGGAACCTTGCACAGAGGACCATGCACAGTAAGCTCTCATTACATGCATGTGGAAATAAGACTAATCATAAATATAAACAAGGTAATGATTGAGAGGTTCTAAAAGCTAGTTAGTGTCTTGTGGTTTAGGGTCTTTTAAAATGTTATTTTCTACATCATATCTGTTTGTTTAACACCCATCTGAAAATTCTGGGGGAAAAGTTGTGTGTGATAAAGAAAGCCAAATGTATTGAAATCAGTCAAATATGAAAATCAAACTTGTGATACAGAGTCATTTAAGTTTCTTATGAACACATTAAATAACAAAATCTATTAATGATTGTAAATTTGAAGTAGTGATAAATATATATATATATATATATATATATATATATTTTTTTTTTTTTTTTTTTGAGACAGAGCCTCAAGCTGGCACTCTGGGTAGAGTGCTGTGGCATCACAGCTCACAGCAACCTCCAACTCCTGGGCTCAAGTGATTCTCCTGCCTCCGCCTCCCAAGTAGCTGGGACTATAGGTGCCAGCCACAACACCCAGCTATTTTTTGGTTGCAGCCATCATTGTTCTTTGGCGGGCCCAGGCTGGATTCGAACCCGCCAGCTCAGGTGTATGTGGGCAGTGCCTTAGCCGCTTGAGCCACAGGCACCCAGCCAACATAAATGTTTTGGTGAGACATCTGTACCTACTTTAGTGGGATGGGACAGTATTTGTTATTTGTACTGTTGATGAATGGCAGGTAATACTAATACTTTTGTGATTTGTCTCCTAAATTTGTAGACTGTAAAGAATAATTTTGTTGCTTACATTCATAATTAAAAAGTATGAGAGAAACCTCAGAGGTTTGAAATACCCAGGATTTATTTCTCACTCATCCTATGTGACTATAGCAGGCTAGCTGGTAGCTCATTCCTTGTCTCCCCCACTCAGGAAGCCAGGCTGACTCAGCAGCTACATCGCTTGGGAGAGGGTAAGGAATCTTTCACAAGAAAAGCACATACCAAGTTTATAATTAACATTGGCTAAAGCAGATCACACAGCCATATCTGACTCCTTAGAGCTGCAGTCTCCAACCTCAGGCCATGGGTCAGTTTGCAGCCTGTTAAGGACTGGTCCACATAGCACAGGTGAGCGACAGGGAGCCAGTGAAGCTTCGTCTATAATTATAGCCGGTTCCTACTGCCAGCATGACCACCTAGGCTCTGCCTCACGTCACATCAGCAGCAACATTAGATTTTTATAGAGAAAAAACTCTATGGTGAGGGGTCTGGGTTGTGTTCCTCGTGAGAATCCCATGCCTGATTATCTGAGGTGGAGCAGAGGTGCTGGGGTTAGAACTGGGGAGCGCTGCAAATGGAGATTATCACTAGCAAACAGGTTTGGCTGCACAGAGACCATGATAAATCAATTGTTTGCAGACCCATATCAAAATCATCCCCCACCCCTGGTCTGTGGAAAAATTTTCTTCCATGAAACTGGTCCCTGGTCTCCCAAAACGTTGAGGATCACTGCCTTAAGAGTATAACAGTGCAATCTCACAACATGCCAAACACAAAATACAACATATTTTGTGAGCACTTATGATGACTGTCACTAAGGTTTAATGCATCCTTGTGGGAGTGTTGAGAGAGGATACCCAGGAAAAGTAAGGTCTGAACAAAAGGCTTCTCCCAGGAGCCCACGGACAGTCCTGCAAAGTCTTCCCTGTAGTGACTTAGCTCCTAGGAATTTGTAGAAACTGAACTTCCTAGGACCTTGAAACTAAGGCTTGCTTCCACTTCTATAAAAGCCTATGCCCCCCTTCTGCAGCTCAATTCAAACTGACCAATGAGAAGGGTACCTGTGGACAAGGACCCTATAAAAGGAAAAGAACAGAGCCAGTCGGGAGCTTGGCAATTTTTGGACTGTAGAAAGCCAGGGCTCTGCCAACTGAAATAAAGCCCCTTCCTCTTCTATCTCCAGTGTTCAGGCGATTCTTTCTCTTTGCCAGGCCTAGATTTCCACTACAGTGTGGCTTCTTCTATCTGGATTTCAAAGTGATGGAGCTGCTGTAGAGAACTCCCGTTAATAGTAGTGCCCAGAAGAACTGTGGGGTTGGAGCCACAGTAAAGAGTCCCCAGAGGCAATGCCTAGTGCAGTCCTGGGAGTGGGGCTGTCCCCAAGACACTGGAACCATAGAGCTACCGGCCTGTCATGCCAGCAAGGGAGAGGCCAGTGCAAAACTGCATTCTGTAAAACGTGTTACAAGGGCTAACCACAGCAAGCCCCAAGGGCTAGGCTGCTCAAAACCTTGGAGGCTCAACTCCTACCAGCACGGACCCAGAGGCAGGACTCAAGTCAAGAAGATCATCTGAAGCCTTTCAATTTAATGTTGTCTGCCCTGTTGAATTTTGTACCTACTTGGGACCAGTTATCTTTTTCTTCTTGCTCATTTCTCACTTTGGGGGTGGGACCGTCTATCCTGTGCTTGTCCCACCATTGCAATTTGGAAGCAGATATTAGCTTGATTTCACAGGCCACAGCCGGAGGGGAATTGACCTCAAGATGAATCATAATGACTCTTACCTAAATCTGATTTAGACCTTAAACTTTTGCAATGGTATTGGAAGGAAATAAGACTGGGACTATTTGTATGGTATTGATATAACTTACATGTGAGAAAGACATAGACCTCGGTGGCCTGAGGCACAATACTCTGGGTTGAAAGTATCCCCCAAAAAGCATACTTTGGAAACTTAATCTCCAATGCATTAGTTTTGGGAGGTGGAGACTAATGAGGGGTGATTAGGTCATTAGGGTGAAGAGAATAATTACTGGCATTAGTGCCGGAGTGAGTCTGTTATCACAGAAGTGGGTTTGTTATCCTGCATGTGGGTTCCTTATAAAAGGGTTAGTTTGGCTCCCTTTTGCCTATCTATCTTGCTTTCTCTTTGCCCTTCTGCCATGGGATAGCACAGCACACAGGCCCTCAACAGACTCAGGCCCCTTGATCCTGGACTTCCTAGCATCTAGAATCATAAGCCAAAACATTTATGTGCATTATAAATTGTCCATTTTGTGATATTCTGTTAAGGCAACATAAAATGAATTAAGAAAACCATGGTGTAATTTGGACTGGCCTGTGGGTTCTACTAGACAAGTGTAATAATGTTTTAGAGTTTACTCCACAAAGTAAGACAGCTGCACAGTATCTGCTTCTATATAAGAAGGCCTCTGGGTTTATCTCACTGCTTTGTCATTGCCTGAACGACTAGCTCAATTCAAAAGACATTGGGCTGAAGTCTAAGTTCTATTATCTAATTCAGCTTTGCAAATAGCAAAACGTATGTTTTTCTCCCTATCTAATTCCAAGGTATTTATTTCTCCATTTGTTAAAAGTCTGACAGTGAAGAGAATAATGATTAATAAATAAGATCCCTTAAAATGCCAACGTTTAAGGACACCCATCATCCTTGGTATTTTTTGGCCATAAATTTATAACATGAACTGACTAATGAGAAAATATAAGACCAAGTAAAACTATTTTAAAAAATTACCGACTAATCAGTAATATAGGTGTCATGAAAGACAAGAAAATAACTAAAGACATATCCCAATTTAAAAGAGACTATAAGTGTGAAAACTAAGTGGAACTGGGATTCAGAATGAGATTCCAGTCTAAAACAAAAAAAGGTAGAAATTACTTAGATAATTAACAATATTTGAAATACTATTAAAAAAATGTTACTTTCCTAGTTTTAATAATTGCATTTATATAAAATGTTATCATCTGGAAAAGTTGAGTCAAGATTATATAAGAATTCCTTGTTTTGTTGTTTTCCCCCCAAAAAATCTAGCAAATAGCCAATTCATTTTTACTCAATATTTTTAAAATACAGATTTTTATGTCAACTAATAAAGCCATTTGTATAATAGTAATAAATTGATATTTTTAACTAAAAAAAAAAACAAAGTTCATTTATGAATGTGAAGTAGTACCCTTTATTTAGGGATAATTCACATTTATGCATACTTTTGCTTTTTAAAAAGATGACTGTTACAATCAGTAAAAAAACACTTAGGTATCCAAAGTTCTACTTGTCAAAAATAAGGTTTTTTGGAGAATCTGATTTAATCATATCATTCTTTCCTTCATGGATTTCCTCCAAACAGTGGCACAAGTACTCCTTGATGGACAGAATGCAGAACACCGTTTTGACCACTCCTAGGTCATACTGACATCTACAGGATAGGCTTAGCTCCAAGGCAGTCCAGCTCTCACTTGTGAAGTAGGACCGGTTTGGAAAGTAACAATGGGGTGGTAAATAACAATAGCACCATTCACTATAAAAAAATTAATAATTTTTGGTATCTTTGTGTTTTTTGTGGTTTAAGTGCATCCAATGTTTCTTCACAGTCTCCACTTAATCCCTTTGCCTGGCCACCAGCTGTACCATTTGGTGTATCTGAATGCTGACTTCCAAGGCAATCTTTCTTAAAATATTCCATAGAGCCACAAAGTTTGTAACCACCACTAATAGCACAAAGTCCTTTGGGACTATCAGGAAAAGATCTAGGCAGGTACCCCATTTCCCACAAATAAAACATTTTGTAAAAGGAAATTTACCAAGAGTTGGATCTATTTAAGCCTTGTACTAGTTTATTTCATGCCCTAAGAACACACACTTACAAAATATCTCACAAGATATTCTAGTGCTGATATCCTTATTCTCCAGAGCAGCTGGACAATCAGCACTGGAAGCCTACCATTGCATTTTACTCTGCTGCTTGTCTTTTCAATCACTTTCTTTCCCATCAATCATCTTTCCTTAAAGCTTCTGCATTTTCTTCCTTAGTGCCTCACTGTCTTTTGCTGCCATCTTTCCATTGTGAACCATCTGTGAGTTCTGTCTTAGGTATTCCACAAGTCCATTCATGTCTCTATTTAAGTATTCTTTTTCTTTTTATTCTCTATATGTTATGGTTGAGGTGCATTATTTTTAAAGGTCAGCTTATTGACTTCAAGTTCTTTAACCTTTGATACATTTTTGCTTGTTCCCTCAAACAATTTCTTTGTCATGTTCTCCCATGATGTTGCAGGCAAGAGTTTCTTATTGTGTGGTAGTAACTCTTGCCCATCTGGTCACATTTTTATCATAGAACTGATATCAATCTTGAGTGAATCCTCCAGAGAAGTAGTTAATGAGCCAGAGAAGATGACTGCCATCCCCATGGCAGTATCAGCCTTCAACACCAATAACTTGGATTCCTTGCTAAATTTTTGTTACTTTTTCCATAAAATTATTTCAAAATTATAGGTGAAAAAAAGAAATAAAAATAAAAAGACAGTTCAACAATTTTGAGAAACAAAATCCTATGCAGAAGTATTCTTAATTTCCTTGCCCAAATGTTTGTCTTCCCAGAATCATTATTTTCATTTACTAAAGGTATTAGGCATTCCCATACCATCAAATCTAAAAGCATTAAGTACATTTTATGGTTGGTCCTATTGGGTTATCCCTGCTTCTTCTCTCTCTTTTTTTTAGCATTAGTTGGGTATTGACTATGTACATATTTCTAAGGTTTCCATTAAATCAAGTCATATATATACTATTGAAATTATTTTTTTACTTAAACAAAAAAATTACATCAAAAGAAAAGTGGACCCTGTTTTATTACATTACTATCTCAATATATAATTCTAAATAGAAATTTTATCTTTATCTACTCAAAGAAAATGTGGTTATTGATTATCATGATATTATTTGATCACTACATTTGCAAACACTTGATCTGAACCTGGTGGCACATTTTGTATTGAAGGTGATTACTCTTTGGATGCATTAGTCAATAACTAGAGAACCAGTGACCCAGTGACATTACTTGGATATTTGCAATATCATAGCAGACACAAGGTTGATCTTGTCTGTCCAAAGGGAAAGATGCCTCACTGCAACTCCATTGCTATAAGATTCTTCCCTCTGACTTATCACTGTCCAAAATGAACATACCTCTTTAGTCAAATACATGCGATTCCACTACTGTTTGCTCACCATATCCAATTACTTCTATCCTTAGAGTCTTTAATATCTTTTATCTGAAGGTTTGCCTTTGAGTCAGCCTATGTGCTCATGAACAGATACTCCCCCAGTACAGAAAAATCACACACACACACACACACACACACACACACACACACACACACACAGCTTATCTGCAATATATACAATTATGTTGTACCCATTTTTGAAATGGGAAGATACACATATCTTCAATTTGCATAAAAGAAAATGTTCCAAATATCTACTGGTTTTAAAACTTTGCGTAGCCTGGCCACTTTTTAGCCTTCTGTCTTGCTACTTCTCACATGAATCCAACTTTTACTTACTGTTGTCACAACATTTCACACTGGAATGAACACCTCTGCCTGGTGCTGATCACTCTTCCTTTCAAAAATATCATTCCCTCCAAAGGCATCAACCATCATACAGGACACCTTCACATTCCCAACTGCAGCCTGGCTTTTCCTTCTGAGATCCAGATCATGTTCAAATGTTTAGTGGCCACATTTGGTTTGATGTCTCACAGTTTTTCAAATTCAGAAAGACTCCCTATGGTGGTAACCTTATCTACCATCCAAACCTACGCCACTGTTCTCTAAACCAGTGAATGGAACTATATTGCAGTGATTTTCTCAAGTCAGAAACTAAATTTCATCCTTAATTTTCCTTTCTCTTACACATCTAAAATAAATTCAATGCTTTATGTTTTGGATTGGTGACCTAATAATCTCTTCAATCTATCCATGTCTTTCTATTCCCATTCTAAATCTCTAAATGACCACAGTCTCATCTCGGGTAGAGTATCATAGCAGCCTCTAAAAACATTAGCCTCCAGACACAATAAAGCACATCCCAATCTTTACATTACAACCAAAGTAAACTTACAAAATACAGATATGACAATGATGTTTCCTTTTTAAACTCTTATCTTTTCTTTTGTTTGTCCTACTTTATTGCCCTCAGTAGAGTGCCATGGTGTCATATCTCACAGCAACCTCAAACTTGGGCTCAAGTGATCCTTTTGCCTCAGTCTCCTGAGTAGCTGGGACTACAGGCACCTGCCCCAATGCCCAGCAATTTTTAAAGACAAGGTCTAGCTCTTGCTCAGGCTGGTCTTGAACTTCTGAGCTCAAGCAATCTACCCACATTGGTCTCCCAGAGTGCTAGGTTTACAAGTGTGAGTCACTGCACCCAGCTTCCTTCTTAAACTATTGTTCTTACAATGAAACACCATATTCTAAGCATGACTTCCAAACCTCTTTGCAATCTGGTTTATGCTTGGCTCTCTAGTCTAATTTCTCTTCACTTTCTCACCGTTATGCTCTAAACACACAATATTTTCAGTTCCGCAAATATATTATACTGCCTATGGAAGGCAGCCTCTAAAATGGCTCTAATAATCTCTACCTCGTGGTATGCATGGCCATGTATAAGTCCCTCCTCTTAAGTGTGGGCTTGGCTTAGTGACTCACTTCTAAAAAAGAGAATATAGCAAAGATGAATGTCACTTCCAAAATTACAAAAACATACTGGCTTCCATCTTGTTTACCTTACTCTCCAGTTTTTTGCCGTGATGGAAACCAGCTTTCATATTGTGAAATACTCTATGGAGAGGCTTGTGCATGGGGCAAGAAACTGATTTCTCTGGCCAACAGCCAGAGGAAATAGAGAACTTATGCTCTCAGCCTTACAGATAATAAGGAACTGAATCTTATCCTAAACCATATGAGTGAGCTTGAAAATGAATTATTGGCTGGGCCTGGTGCCTCATGCCTATAATTCTGATCCTTTGGGAGGCTGAGATGGGAAGATCACTGAAGGCCAGGAGTTCAAGACTAGCTTGAACAGCATAGTGAGATCTCATATCTACAAAAAGTAGAAAAATTAGCCAGGCATTGCGGTGCTCACCTATAATCCAGCTATTTGAGAGGCTGAGGTGGGAAGGTGGCTTGACCCCCGAAGTTTGAGGTTGCAGTGAGCTATCAAGACACCATTGCTCTCTAGCCTGGGCAACAGAGGAAGACCTCATTTCAAAAACAACCAAAAAAATTAAAAGAAAAAATGAGAGAACGTGAATCTTTACCATTGCAGGCCTGGCCAACAACTTGGTTGCCATGTTGTGAGACAGTGAATCCAGAGGACTCAAGTTAAGGTGTACCTGGATTTTTGACCTACAGAAACTGTGCAATAATACATGGGTTTTGTTGTTTTTAGCCCCGAAGTGTTAGGATAATTTATTATGCAACAATATAGCTTATAAAGTGCCCATCACATCAGGGCTTCATTGGCAAAGCATATCCCTTCTACCTGTAATGTTTCATATTCCTCCCTTTTCTCATCACCTTTATTTACTGATTGGTCATTCCTACTCCCTCTACCTCTTCTTTCCTCTTCCTCTGGTCTTTGCTTTACTATTATTCTTTAAGTAGTGCCTTCTTTAGAATATTTTCTGGACCCCCTAAAGTGTGGGATAGATGTCTTTCCTGTGTGTTTTTTCCTAATAGAGACATCACCATCTCCTACTACCTTACACCTGTATGTCTTTTACAGTTGTGGTAATGGTCACCAAGGAAAGGTTTTTCCAAGTTCTTGATAATCATCAAGAAAAGAATTTCAGAACGCACTACATAAGCCAAGCAAGTGACAGCTTTTTATTTGTGAAGGGTGCAAGTATGCTCTCAAGAGAAAAAGAGAGTGGGCAGGCTCAAAAAGAGCAGCTGTGCTGGAAGGAAGCAGTTTTTGATCCTTTGAAGTCTTACTAATTGAGAGGAGGAATATTCAAGGCTAAGGGGTTGTCTTTTACTAAGAAGTTGGTTAGTAATTCTTAGAATTGGGTTCCCTTTCATTTTTATACTTTATGTTGTTGTCTTGAAACTGTCCTGGTAATTTCAAGGGTGGAAAAATTATAAAACCACAATGTAAATGACATATATTTAGTCAAAGTTCATGACAGAGATGGGTGACAAACTAGTTAAAGCCAGTCCTTGTCTGCACTCATCAGCACCCCTGCCTCCCTCAATTCGCTTCTGCCTGAGGGCTATTCACTTTAACATCTGCACCCAATCTTCAAGCCCTGCATATAGTCTCAGCCCTGTCTCTAAGTCTCCTACTCTAATGATTATATCTTCATGCCTTTTATACTCTAGTGACCTAGTCCATAATACGTATGCATTACTTTTTTTGTCTTTATTAGTGAATAGATAAAGTACTAGTTAAATCTATAAAAGAGCTATTTTATTAGTCCTGATAAAATGTATAAAAGTGAAAAGTGTAAAAAAATGGGAAATAGAATCACTATTTTATGAAAAAAAAAAAAAATCTTAAACCGGTGGTATATTTGCCGATTTATGCTGATAGGGCAATTTGAGAATATAATTGCAGGAAAGAACTGGAATCTTGATTTGCATGTAGTTCCCAGTTATTTGACAAATATTTTAGTTTCTCACTTCCACAAAGCCAAAATGGGACTTGAAAGTTCACTGAGACTATCTTCCACTCTGGGTATCTGGCACATCAAAAGACCAGAGAGAGGGTCATGGACATCAAAGAACACTGAGGATAAAAGAAATTTTTCACCTAGATAAAAATCTAAAAGGTTTCCCTTAAAATGTATTTATTATGGGACTCTTATTCCAAGATCAAATGTGCCCCAATGCAGTCAGGTATTAGTCTGAACTAGGCTATCAATTGATCAAAAATTAAGAAGCAAGCAGATGAATCCAGTCAAATTCCAGAACTTACATTCAGAGGCATGAGAACTGAGGTTCCAGAAGAGGTTTCCATAAACATCATTATAAAAACAGATGAAACAGCCATCTGATGTGGTAAGACTAAAGCTGCCTGCTGTGATTCATGCAGAGGAATATAAGTAAATATTTATAGTCAATGAAATAAGATGAACAGAAAAGTAAAGTCAATATCAATAAATCCATTGAAATATCTACTAGAACTTAGACCAGGACTACTGTTTCTTCATCCTAAGCTTTTCTCCAGTTTTGGCATATGTGATAGCATAACACACCCCCATCTCTTTTAAAAAATAATCACATCTCTCCATTCATGCAGACAGAAAGAAAGAATGTTTCACATTTCTTGGGTTCATGATCATTTTGTTATGACTAGAATGATTAGTTATTGTCTCTTCCTTTAGCTTCAGGATATGTGAAAGCGGGTGTCTGATCTCTTCTTTATTTCACTTGGAAACACAGTGCCTGGTACAAAGGGAAAAGTCATTTTTGTAAGCCTTGATAATTGACCTGATGAGTATATGCAGATAATCTTTAAAGTCCTTGCTACCTAAGATCTTCCCATCATAGAGAAACATTTCACTAGGAGTGTTAGGAATGCTCAACCTTGCCAGCAAAATTAATGACACCTGGAAAGCAGTTTATAAGCAAAGAAACAAATTGGCTCTTCCCCTAATTCAATTAGATTAAAGACTCCAAGTTGAAAGGTGAGTATGTGTAAGAATTATCCTGAACTCAGATTCTTGGGCCTGCCTACAGAAAATCTGGTTCCTAATGCCTGGAGTGAGGACCTAAGAATCTGCATTTTCAGGAACACCCTGTGCACTGTGATCCTTAGAGGTCACGTTGAACTAGAATGCTAGATTCCATTTCTTCCATAGTTTGTCTTTGTACAGCTAAGCCTGGATTTAGCACCTTACTGAAAAGGTTTATGGAGTTTGGAGACTTCTTCACAAAAGTTTTGAAATAATTAGATTGGGGGAAAGACTCTATTCCAGAAAAGAATATATTTTAAGTTGAAAATAATGTCCTTCAACAAGCATCTTGCCACTTCTCTGCCCAGAATTGATGTCTGGGCTTTCCAATACTAAATTCAAGAATTAATTTAATGCTTTCTTGGTGATTTGCTTTATTTTAGTTCTACTGTACTAAATTCCTTGAGATAATGGATAGGTAGAAGTATATAATTTGGAATTAGACCTGGATTTTAGTCCCAGTTGTTACTTTCTAACTCACTTAATGATGTGTCCATACAGTCTGCTCATTTGTACATTATGGATACATGCACACTTAGCTCATATGGGTTAATTTGAGGTCATTTATGTGAAATGTTTAGCATAGCACATACCAAGTATTCTATATATATTTGGTTGGTTGGTTGGTTGCTTATTTGTTTTCAAAAGCTACCAGCTACTTCTTTATAATACCTTGTACACTGCATTGTACCAGGCACAATCCTTGGCACTTTATATTCATGTACTAAATATTTACTAGTTGTGTAATAGTAAAAAGCACTAACTTTTTTGAAAAATGTATTCTGGATATCAAGCACCGTGCTAATGTTTTGCATCCATTATCTTATTTAAATCTCACCCTGAACTTACATAAAATATAGGCAGATAAAGAAACCAAGGCTAAACTAGTTCAAATAGCCTGACAAGGATCTCTGCTTTTAGCAAGAGGCAGAAAGGAGATCTGAATCTACAACGGACTTCAACGTCAATCATCTTTCCACAGCACTGTAGAGTATTACCCCTAGGTATGAACAAAAGGAGACCATGCCAGAGTCCTGTGGATGCAATAGGCCCCTTCTTGCCTCCTGGTTATGCCTCGCCATGGAGTAAGGAAACCACAGATTTAAAAGAACGTGCCCACTGGAGCCTGTACCCACATTTTAGTCCACATTCTTATTCTCCAGGACCCCTATTACTCTACCCAAATATTCTTGTGCCAATTGAAGGCAGACTATGACACACTACAAGTAGTGCAGGATGGCCAGGGGACATTATGCTAGTGATGGGAGATTTTTTTGTCTTGGTGATCCCTGGGTCCCTGCCAGAGCTGGATGGGAAAGGGGAAGGTGAGGAGAAGGTGGCAGGACTTCAGCATGACTCTTCCTGACTCACCCCATTTGGGGAGTTCAAGAAAGTTAAACTCACATCTGCTTCCCAGGCTGGAATAAAAGCATATTCGTCAGTGTAGGAAGATAGGATATATTTTATTTGATAGTATATTAGCTTAGTTATAACTTCTAACTACTGTATTTGGATATACGGTTCGTGGCTTTCTGCTGGTATTCTTGCCCAGAATATCATGAATGTTGTGTGGGGGACCTGTAAATAATCATATGTCTTTTGTTTGATTCAGAGGAGAAAATACTCATCGAATTCAGAAATGTCTCAGAAGCAAGATCATAAATATAACGTATAGCATATTTAGCAATTATGGTTATTTTATCTACTTCAAAAAAGAATCCAAAGTGATTTATTATTCAAAAACTACAGAAAATCAGACAAAATGGCAAAAGGAAATTTTCAAGCACAAAACCAAGGGAGAAACAAATACAAAAATGGGGGCTGATCAATTTTATAAATAAAAATAAAGGGCACATGAAGTTAAATAGACTCCATTTTACTTACACAGAGTATCTCAAAAGCACTTAACTTTAAGTTGCACAACTCTTATAGAGTAGAGAACTGTATTAAGCAGAAATCTTTCCACATTGTGAACAGTAGGCAGAGTGAAGCTGGAAAGGCTCCTCTGTGGTTACATTAGCATAATTGGATATGCGATTCTTTCCACCTAAAATTTTTCAAGAGAAAAAGGAAAGGCTAGTCAAAAGACAAATGCTCCCAGGTACATTCTGTACGTGGGAGGAAGGCTCTCCTGCCCCTGAAAATTATCTTTCATGCAGTATTCACCTTTCGACAGAGACGTGGCTAGAATCTCAAGCACAAAATGAAGAAGTACATTCTACCTCTTGAGATAACTAGAAAATCATTTTTCATCATTTTACGTACTATGTTTCTAAAATGTTATTTAAAAGTTTGCTTTTATGGTTAGGCACAGTGGCTCACACCTGTAATCTCAGCACTTTGGGAAGCCAAGGTGGGAAGGTTGCTTGAGGCTAGAAGTTTAAGACCAGCCTGGGAAAGAGCAAGACCCTGTCACTAAAAACAAAACAAAACAAAACAAACAAACAAACAAAAAAAAAAAAACAAGAAAGAAAAGAAAAACCCAAATTTAAAAAATAGCCAGGCAGTGGGTGTGCGCCGTTAATCCCAGCTACTCAAGAGGCTGAGGCAGGAGAATCACTTGAGCACAGGAACTTGAAATTATAGTGAGGTAGGACTGAGCCACTGCACTTCAGCTTGTGTGACAAAGTGAAAAATTTATTCATACATTTCATATTTATTTATCCAATAAGTAGACATTGGGGGAGCCTCTACCAAATGTCAGGCAGAGAGCTAGATGCTAGGTAGATAATCGTAAATATCTACATGATAGGTCCAGAGTTATTTGAATCTATAGCACAATAAGGGGTTGGAAAATGTCTTCTGTGCAGAACCAAATAGAAAATTGTGAGTTGAGTCTTTGTGAGTCGAGAGGCAAAACTGAGGTTATTATGTAAATACTTAGAAAACAAATTTCTATAAATTTTGTATTGACCTGATTCGTATAAGAAAAATGAAGGTGGGGGATAAATTTAGCCCATAGCTACTGGTTGTTAACCCCTGTGTATAAAACACTAACTTCACCAGTAATTCTGGACTTTGAATTCACAGGTGTGCCCTAATTTAATTTTATCAAAATATTTTCATCCATTCAGTTATTCATTCACTTACTCATTCCTCAAATATTTCATAATCTCCTACAACATGTTGGATCCATACAAAGGTCAATGTCAGTGCATAACTCCAATTTCTTTTCATGATAATTTCTCATACAATACTAAGGATAATATGGGGAGGGGGAAATTAACTCAAGGAATATTTCAAGTAATACGCACCACAACACTGAAGGAGCAGGTAAGCCCCAGTATGGAGATTAAGATTGTGGAATGAGATTGTTTTAGAACATTCTCACTGACATCAAAGATGTGTTTTCAATGCTTTTTTTTTTTTTTTAAGCAGGAAGCAAGGATGCACTAGGAGAGTCATACCTTTTATTCAACCATCCAGTTATTCATTCATCCATTTATCCATTTGCTCATGCATTCATTCATTTTCATTCATTCATAATTATGGAAACCCAGCTACATATGTAGCATTGATCATAAGGTATATATCTAGCCAAAGCAAACACAGTATCTTGTGCCTTAACAATGGATGTCTCTCTCTCATAAAAGGTGATGTACTACATGTAAGTTTTTTGTGAGGAAAATGCCTGAGGAAGAGAGTAATTGTAGTACTTGAGATTTGGCTGGTCGTTGCCACCTCACTGGATCTGCTTTTGTACTCAGGGAAGCAGATCAGCTTACCTCACCCACTCATACCCAACTCCTCCCCTGTAAACAAAATACCTAAAAAATAATCACTCCACAGTGCCAGCAGCACTACTTTCTAATCTTTGGTTTGAAGGTCTTTCTATGTAGAATGATTTTAAATTACCCATTCACATTCAACCTAAGTAAAATAATTCCGTGAAATAAATCTGTGACAGCTCTGGTCCCACTCAGCTCCTGTGGGCTCTAACTGTTTAGCACATTGGAAAATATTTCTTGTACAGATTGGAGAAAAACAACTTGGGAATTTTCTCTTTTCTAAAATGTCTTAGATAATCAGCATAAAAGTTGATTGGTAATAAAAAGCACACCTTTAAGTTGTCTAGGGGCCATACCATGTCTTAATATGCCTTGTATACAAAGCTCACATAAATCTTCACTACTATACTGCTTTACAATGTACTTGAGCTATTCATTCCATACATGTATTACAAAAGAAGAAACTTCGGCTTCCAAGCTTAAATTGCCTTTTTTTTTTTCCCCCTGAGTGAGCAGTGGAGAGAAGATTCAAATAGGCATTCTAAATCCAGGCTTTACTTTTACACACATCACCACAGAGCTGTTTGCTAAGTTGTTGCTACAGGAAATATGTTTTTTCCTCTGCAGAAAATAGAAAAAAAAAATGTGGCAACAGCTTTGGAACACTAACCCTATAGAATCAAGAATTTATTTATTTATTTATGTCCCTGTCCTAATCCTGAGAGAATAGCAAGCTTTTAATGTTGGTCACCTGGGACAGATGGGTAATGATAAGTGTCATTTTATATATATCTTGGTATTATATTAGTTCTTCTGTATTAATTTTGTGATTTAAAAATTAAATGTAGTCCAGAAGCAGTAACTTGTGTCCATAATCCTATACCCTCTGAGAAGCCAAGGCAGGAGGATTGCTTGAGCTCAGGAGTTCCAAAGCAGCTTGAGGCAAAGGGAGACTCTGTCATCACTAAAAATAGAAAAATTAGCTGTGCATTGTGGCAGGTGCTTGTAGTCCTAGCTACTAGGGAGGCTCAGGCAGAAGGATTGAGGAGTTTGTGGTTGCTGTGAGGCAGGCTAAGGCCATGGCACTCTAGCCCAGGTGACAGAGTAAATAAATAAATAAATGAACATAGGAACAAAAGAGAACAGAGAAAAAAATTTAAAAAGAGGAACTAGAAGAATGGAGAAAGGAATGGAGGATAAAGACTAATATCAGGATTAAGCATATTAAAAATGTCAACACTGATGGCTGGGCAGGGTGGCTCAGTCCAGGAGTCTATAATCTTTGCACTCTGGGAGGCTGAGAACAGTGGATCGCTGAGCTCAGGAGTATGAGATCAGCCTGAGCAAGAGCAAAACCCCATCTCTAAAACTAGCTGCGCACTGTGGTGGGTGTTGTAGTCCCAGCTACTCAGGAGGCTGAAGCAAGAGGATCGCTTGAGCCCAACAGTCTGAGGTTACTGAGAGCTGTGATGCCACACAGCATTCTACTGTGGTCAACAGAATGAGACTTTGTGTCAAAAAAAAAAAAAATATATATATATATATATAAGAAAAATGCATGATTGAAAACTGATTAGTATGCTCTGCACAAGTAGTTAGTTTATATTCATATCCATTTATGTTTCTTATGCCATCAGCATGTATTGGTTAATTGTGAAATCATATGACAAATAATATGCCATAGGTATGATATTATATTAATGTAGGGAGTAAATTCTAGTCATCTGCTAACATGCAGTTAGAGAAACTAAATTTCCATTCATTGCTTTCCTATTTCAAGTCCATGGCAACCCCCATGAGAGACTATGTTTGCTTCTACTGACCGCCCATTGGGCTTGTCATTTCACAGGCTCTGCTATAGTCACTAATGCATTCAGACCCACAGTCGTCAACTCTAGGGTACATTTCAATTACAAGGGGATCTTTAAAGAAATATTGATGTCCCCCTGCCTAAATTCAATTATATTTCTGAAGTATCATGGGGCTGGAATATCACTAGTCTAGAAAAAAATCTCACAAGGCACTACTAATGTAGAGTCAGAACTGAGAAAGTTTGATTTAGACTTTTAAGTGGAAATCACCCTGTAAGGATAGAATCTTAGTGGAGAGAATGACCTGGGTGGGAGCTTTACTTATCTATACCCTTGGATTATTGGCCAAAGAAAAAACTTCCTTATTGCTCATTATTCTAAATTGAGATTTGGAACTTATTCAAAAGCACTTGGAAGATAGATAGAAAGTTAAAATATATGTCAAATCAGAATGCTCAAAATATTAGATATTAGTATTAGTGAATTTGGGGTACATTTCAACTGGCCTGCCAACTTTCAAATTCTCTGCAATTATTATCTAAAATGTACTTGAAACCAGCTTAATTTATTCTTTTATCTTTTCTTTGATGTAACTATAGATGGAAGTAGAACGCAATGTAATTGTGTTATTTCAGACAATAAAACAAATCATCTACCACAGAGAAGTAATCAAGCCATTTAAATTTGTCATGGTTGTCTGAACACCTGTCATCTTTTATTTTTAGGGCCTGACTATATTCCCCTAATAAATCTGGAGGAAAAAGAATCATCAACACAGCACAATAAATATTTCTTTAACAAAACAGCATTTAAGTGAAGCATCTAAATCAACATCCAAGTTTATCATAGGATGTTGTTAAAGTTTCTAGGGAACACTCACATTTAAGAGAAATAAGCATTTTCCTTTTTTGTACAAGAGAAAGCCTTTTAAAACTCATTGGTTATTTTTCTTTTAATGGTGTTCTTATTAATTTGCTCTGATAAAAATACTAGCGATGATAACAAATTCTGCAACAAACATAATACTGAAGAAATCTCAAAGACAGTATGTATTGCAAACCATAGGGGATAGCCCAATGTCAAATTTCACTTATTCATAAATCTCATGATTTAACTCATAATTATAAATGGGCAGTGTAGGAATAGGGTAGTGGCAGGAAGGTAGTCATAAAGAATGCAGATATGGGACTTCAAAGCCCAACTGTTACAACCAATTTAATACCCCATAAGTGATTGTTCATGATTACAGAGACTGAATAATTTCCATAGTCTTCACCAAGAGTTGGCAGATTTTCTATAAAGAGCCAAGTAGTAAGTAATTATGGCTTTTTGAAACATATAGTCTCAGTTGTGGCCACCCAATTTGGTCATTGTAGTATTAATGCAACCAGATATTACATAAATAAATGGGCATGGCTGTATTCCAATGAAATTTTATTTACTAGCAAAAGTCATTGGTAAGTAGGTAGTAATTTGTGAACCTCTGATTCAATTACATTTTTAAAAAGTAAACTATTCTTTTTTTTCTTTTGAGACAGAACCTCACTTTGTCACCCTTGGTAGAGTGCTGTGGAATCATAGCTCACAGCAACATTAAACTTTTGGGCTCAAGTGATTCTCTTGCCTCAGTTTCCAAAGTAGCTAGGACTACAGGTGCATATCACAACATGCAGCTATTTTTAGAGATGGAATCTCACTCTGGCTCAGGCTAGTCTTGAACCTGTGAGCTCAGGCAATCCATCTGCCTTGGCCTCCCAGAGTTCTAAGATTACAGGCATGAGTCAGCGTGCCCAGCCCTAAGTAAAACCATTCTTTAAAAGTAAACTTTGAATTTCTGAAGCATCTGTTGTTATTTCGTCTTTCTAGTTTCTGATCGATGAGATTAGAGATTTTACTCTTTTTTTTTTCTGGTTAGGTTAGCCAAAGGTTTATCTATTTTATTGACCTTTTCAAAAAACCAACTTTTTGATTTATTGATCTGTTGTATAATTCTTTTGTTTTCAATTTCATTTAATTCTGCTC
>CAUYPK010008704.1:0-23052 GCA_963574355.1 Loris lydekkerianus | reverse complement strand
AAGACATGAAACTATAAAATACTAGAAGAAAAGTGCAGGGAATACACTCGAAGCAATTGGCCTGGGTGAATATTTCACGAGGAGGACCCTCCGGCCAATTTAAGCAACACCAAAAATACATTACCGGGACCTGATCAAACTAAAAACCTTCTGCATAGCCAAGAACACAGTAAGTAAAGCAAGCAGACAGCCCTCAGAATGGGAGGAGATATTTGCAGGTTATATCTCCGACAAAGGTTTAATAACCAGAATCCACAGAGAACTCAAATGTATTAGCAAGAAAAGAACAAGTGATCCCATCTCCGGCTAGGCAAGGGACTTGAAGAGACACTTCTCTGAAGACATGTGCATGGCCTAGAGACATATGAAAAAAATGCTCATCATCTTTAATCATCAAAGTAATGCAAATCAAAAGTACTTTGAGATATCATCTAACTCCAGTAAGATTAGCCCACATCACAAAACCAGAGATGTTGGAGTGGATGTGGAGAAAAGGGAATACTTCTACACTGCTGGTGGGAATGCAAACTAATATGTTCCTTTTGGAAAGATGTTTGGAGAACACTTAGAGATCTAAAAGTAAACCTGCCATTTGATCCTACAATACCTCTACTAGGTATATATCCAGAAGAACAAAAATCACATGATAACAAAGATATTTGTATCAGATTGTTTATTGCAGCCCAATTCATAATTGCTAAGTCATGAAAGAAGCCCAAGTGCCCATTGACCCATGAATGAATTAATAAATTGTAGTATATGTACACCATGGAATATTATACAGACTTAAAGAAAGATGGATACTTTACCTCTTTCATGTTTACATGTATGGTGCTGGAACATATTCTTCTTAGCAAAATATCTCAAGAATGGAAGAAAATGTATCCAATGTACTCAGCCCTACTATGAAACCAATTTATAGTTTTCATATGAAAACTATAACCCAATTATAGCCCAAGAATACACAGAAAGGGGAAGTGGAGGGAAAGGGAAAGGACAGGTGGAGGGAGGGTAATTTGTGGGACTACACCTATGGTGCATCTTACAAGGGTACATGTGAAATTTACTAAATGTAGAATATAAATGTCTTAACACAATAACTAAGAAAATGACGTAAAGTCTATGTTAACCAGTTTGATGAAAGTATTTCAAATTGTATATAAAACCAGCACATTGTACCCCATGATTGCATTGATATACACAGCTATGATTTAATAAAAAAAAATAAAAAATAAAATATAAGGACTCAATACAATAAATTGAATCTACATGGTGAAATAAGGAGCATTGATAAAGGTAACACGATAGGTAAATTTAAATGACAGTATGAATGTATTCTTGTTTGTAACCTTATTTCCATCTGGCTTAACACAATAGTGTACAAAGCAATAACTCAACACAATGTATAAAAATGCAATTTGTGACACTAATAATATAAAGGAGAAAGATAATGAAGCTATCTATGTAGGATAGAAGTTTTTCATTTAGTACTGAAATTAAATTGATATTAACGTGACTTAGAATGGTATAAATTAAGATGTTATTCACCACAATAAAAACTAGGAAAATAATTCAAATATACTGTATATAGAATGTGGCTGGGCACGTTGGCTCGTGCCTATAATCCTAGCATTTTGGGAAGCTGAGGCGGGAGGTTTGCTTGAGCTCAGGAGTTTAAGACCAGCCTAAGCAAGAGTAAAACCCCATCTCTACTAAAAATAGAAAAATTAGCCATATGTCATGGTATTAGCCTATAGTCCCAGGTACTCAGTAGGCTTAGGCAGGAGGATCATTTGAGCACTGAAGTTTGAGGTTGCGATAGCTATCATGATGCCACTTCACTCTAGCTACATGACAGTATAAGACTCTGTCTAAAACAAATAAACATGTATAGAAAAAAGGAAAAAAAATGGATGCTCTATGGAAAACAGTATATAGAGATTTCTCAAACAACTAAAAGCAGACCTACCATTTGATCCAGCAATCCAACAAGTGGGTATCTATCCAAAGGAGAAATCATTTTATCAAAAAGATGCCTGCATTCAAATGTTAAATGCAGCACAATTAACAATTGCAAAGATGCGGAATCAACCCAAGTGTCCATCAATTCACGAGTGGAAGAAGAAAATGTAGTGTGTGTGTATGTGTGTGTACTCAGCTATAAAAAGCAATGAATTAATGTCTTTTGCAGCAATTTATATGGAAATGGAGACTATTACCCTATATGACATATCTCAAGAATGGAAAAAACAAATACCACATATATTCTCTAATAATTTGGAACTAATTGATAGACACACATGGGCACAAAGAAAAGTAAAAATTTTTGAAAATCAAGAAGGGGCAAGACGGAGGAAGAGAGGGGTGAAAACCTACCTAACATGTACATTGAATACTATTTGGGTGATGGGCACACTTACAGCCCCAACAAAAGCATCCACATAACAAAAAACTCTCTACCCCCTTAATATATAAAATAAACAAATAAAATGAGACACCAGAAAATAGTTATTAAATGCAAAAGAGGACAGTAATGGAAGAATGATGAACAAAAAAAAGGAGTAGGACAACATAGAAAACCAACAGCAAAAAGGACACTGTAAATCTTCATCAGTTATTAACAGACAGAACTCTCCAACTGAAAAGCAGATATTGGAAGACTGGATTAAAAAAACATGATCTTGTTATAAACTACAAAACACACAACTTCAGATGGGAAGACACAAAGAAACTGATGATGAAAAGATAGAAAAACAGATAATCCTGAGAATCTCACTCAAATAAAAACTAGAATGGCTTTTCTCTTCCAATCATAGGCACTCAGGACTTCGGCAGTCGTGGGTTGTGGTGCAGACATGGCCAAGTCCAAGAACCACACCACACACAACCAGTCCCAAAAGTGGCACAGAAATGGCATCAAGAAACTCCAATCACAAAGATATGAATCTCTTAAGGGGGTGGATCCCAAGTTCCTGAGGAACATGAGCTTTGCCAAGAACCACAACAAGAAAGGCCTGAAGAAGATGCAGGCCAACAATGCCAAGGCCATGAGTGTATGCGCTGAAGTTATCAAGGCCCTTGTAAAGCCCAAGGAGGTTAAGACGAAGATTCCAAAGGGTGCCAGCCATAAACTCAACTTGCCTACATGGCCCACCCCAAGCTTGGGAAGCGTGTTCATGCATGCATTGCCAAGGGTCTCAGGCTATGCCAGCCAAAGGCCAAGGCCAAGGCCAAGGATCAAACAAAGGCCCAATCTGCTGCTTCATCTGCAGCTTCAGCTTCAGTTCCAGCTCAGGCTCCCAAAAGTGCCCAGGCCCCCACGAAGGCTCCAGAGTAGAGGCATCTGTCTGCCATGAGGGCAAAAGGACCGGTGTGACCTCTAGGCTGCTGTCTATATGGGGCTGGGGTCCTCCTGTGCTATTTGTACAAATAAACCTGAGGCAGGATAAAAAAAACTAGAATAGCTATAGTGGTATCAGACAAAACAGTCTTTAAGACAAAAATTGTTACCAGAGACAAAGAAGGGCATTTTATAATGATAAAAGAGTCAATACATCAAAAGCCAGTAACAATTACAAATATATATGTATCTAACAACAGAGCCTCAAAATACATGAATTAAAAACTGACCAACTGAAGGGAAAATGATATCACTGAACAATATCTTTGGAGACTTCAAAACCTTATTTTCAGGAATAGAACAATTAGAAGATTAACAATGAACTAGAGATGTGTCATATGTCTGAAATTTTGCTTAAAATGCTTTAAAAAAAAAAAAAAGCAAATGCAGTAAATTGGTCATTATTAATTCTGGGTGACAGATACAAGTCTTCATGGTACCAGCATCTCTAATTTTCATAATAAAAATTTTTTAAGAAAGGAAAAACATTTACTTGTTCTTGTGCTTATGACTATTATAGCAATATAATATATTTAAATATCTAAAGAGGGGACAGTGCCTGTGGCTCGAGGAGTAGGGTGTTAGCCCCATATACCAGGGGTGCCGGGTTCAGACCCGGCCCTGGCCAAAACTTCAAAAAAAAAAAAAAAAAAGATAAATATCTAAAAAGGTTAATTTATTTTCATTTACTTTTTTTATTCCAATATTCTTTAAGCAAACCATACCTGTGTACTATTTTTTTCCCTCTTAATTGGGTCTTTATTTTTTAATTTTTATTAAATCATAACTGTGTATATTAATGCATTTATGGAGTACAATGTGGTAATTTGATATACAATGTGGAAAGCTTACATCAAACCTGTTAACATAACCAACACCTCACTTACTTATTTGTTGTGGTAAGACATTTATACTCTACTCTTAATACTTTTACAATGTACCATTACATCATACACAATAGATGAGGTCCTATCAAATACCCTCTCTCCTCTTGGCCTCCCCCTCCTGTTCCCTCTCCCTCCACTTCCCTCTTTTTTTCTGAATTATAGTTTTGTTTTATCATCTGTATGAAAGTATAGGTGATTATACATTGGTCTCATAATAGTATTGAGTACACTGGATACTTTTTCTTCCACTCTTGAGATATTTTCCTAAGCAGAATATATTTCAGCTTCATCCAGGCAAACATAAAAGATGTAAAGTCTCCATCTCTTTAATGGCTGCATAGTATTCCATGGTATATACAAATACCACAATTCGGCAATCCATTCATGAGTTGATGGGCACTTAAGCTGCTTTCATGACTTTGCAATTATGAATTGGGCAGCAATGAACATTCTGGTGCAAATGTCTTTGTGGTAAAATGATTTTTGATCATCTGGGAATATACTGAGTAGAGGAATTGCAGGATGGAATGGTAGGTCTACTTTTAGTTCCTTGAGTATTCTCCAAATTTCTTTCCAAAAAAGATGTATTAGCTTGCATTCCTACCAGCAGTATACAAGTGTTCCCTTCTCTCTGCATCCATGCCAACATCTGTAGTCTTGGGATTTTGTGATGTGGGCTAACCATACTGGAGTTAGATGCTATCTCAAGGTAATTTTGATTTACAATTCTCTGATGATTAAAGATCATGAGCATTTATTCATGTGTTTGTACGCCATGCACTTGTCTTCTTCAGAGAAGCTTCTGTAAGTCTCTTGCCCACATAGAAATGGGGTTATTTGTTCTTTTCTTACTGATTAATTTGAGTTTTCTGTGGATTCTAGTTAGTAGACCCTTGTCGGAAAAATAACCTGCAAATATCTTCTCCCATTCTGAAGGCTGCTTGCTTGCTTTACTTACTGTGCTCTTGGCTCTGCAGAAGCTTTTTAGTTTGATCAGATCGCAGTAATATATTTTTGGTGTTACTTCTATTGCCAGGGGGGTCCTCCTCATAAAAAATTCTCCCAGGCCAATTTTTCAAGTGTTTCCCTGCACTGTCTTCTAGTGTTTTTGTAGTTTCCTGTCTTAAGTTTAAATCTTTCATCCAGTGAGAATCAATTTTTGTTAATGATGAAAGGTGAGTCATCACTAGTCTTCTATGGGTTGCCAGCCAGTTCATCCAGCATCATTTGTTAAATAGGGAATCTTTCCCCCAATTAATGCTTTTGATAGGCTTATCAAAGATCAAATAATAAGTGGCTGGGTTTATCTCTTGGTTCTATATTCTGTTCCATACATCTACCTCTCTATTTTTGTGCCAGTACCAGGCTGTTTTGATCACCATAGATTTATAGTATAGCCTAAAGTCTGGTAATGTGTTACCTCTGGATTTGTTTTTATTTCTAAGTAATGTCTTGGCTATTTGAGGTTTTTTTCTCATTCCATATAAAACAAAGTACTATTTTTTCAAGTTCTTTAAAGTATGACAATGGTGCTTTAATAGTTATTGCATTAAATCTATAGATTGCTTGGGGTAGTATGGACATTTTAACGTTGATTCTTCCCAGCCATGAGCATGGTATATGTTTTTCCATTTGTTAACATCTTCTGCTATTTCTTTTCTCAGAGTTTCATAGTTCTCTTTATAGAGATCTTTCAGGTCCTTTGTTAGGTAAATTCCCAGATATTTCATCTTCTTGGGCACTACTGTAAAAGGAACAGAGTTCTTGACTTTATTTTCAGCTTGACTATTGTTGGTATATATAAAAGCTACTGAGTTTTAAGTACTGATTTTATATGCTGAGACACTGAGGATTGCTTCTGTGAATTTTGTAGTTGAATCCCTGGGGTTTGCCAGGTACAAGATCATGTCATCCTTGAAGAGTGACAGTTTGATCTCCTCTGACCCCATCTGGATACCCTTGATTGTCCTGTATTGCCTGATTGCAATGGCTAAGACTTCCATTACTATGTTGAATAGCAGTGGAGACAAAGGGCATCCTTGTCTAGTTTCTGATCTGAGTGGAAATTGTTTACTTCTTAAATTACTTTTAGAATGAGTTCTAAAATTCCTGTAGGATTTTGACTTAGCATAGTGTTAAATGCATAAATTAATTTGGAAAGAAATGACACTTCACAACACTCAGATTTTGTAACCAGACACATGGCACACCTCTAATTATTCAGGCTTTATTTTATGTTCCTCAGTAAAATTTTGAAGTTTTCTTCATTTAGGTTCTACACATACCTTAAGATTACCCCTATATATTTTACGTATTTATTGCTATCATTAGAACTTTTTCTTCAGTGTATTATATTTATTAAAGATACACTGTAATTCTTGATTTTTGGATCTACGGTTTATATCATTGATTACCCAATTATTGAATTATCTTACTAGTTCTAACAGCTTTAAGTTGATTCCTTGCATTTGCTATAATCCATTATATAATCACATCAGTCTCAATTTTCTATTATAAAATTATGTCTTTTATTTCATGTAACAAAGATGTATACAACATCTCTAACATGCCAGGCATGAGGCAGGGTACTACAGATATAATGATAGCAAAAAATGAATAGAATTATCATTCTAACAGCTCAAGTAATGATGATTTGTTCCCCTTTTTTTTAACACTCTGTGGAAATAATATGATACATTTATTTGATATACTGCATGAGAACAGAGCTAAGTTAATCCAACTGTATTGCAGCATTACAAAAAAAAAAATCCCTTCACCACAGTGTAAGATTTAAATGCAACCTACACAAGGGTGCATGTTATGTAAACTACAGCAATATTGCTACTGTCCTGCTAAGTATTTCCAGGCTCTATCCTGAAAGAGTTCCAGTTTTCTACTCCTATGGAAACACTGGTAGTCCCAATAGTTTTATTGAAATAAATCATCTTTTTATATATATATATATATGAAGAACTTAAAAAGACAAATCAAAACGCCTCAGTAATCTTACATCCTCCCCCCCCAATTTGCTCCTCTAAAAGGTCGGGATTTCCACTGGGATCTGAGATCAGTGTCCTAATCCCAATACCTTCCTTTGTGGATGTCTGAGGGACAGGGTTGAGATTCTCCACACTTTGTCCTCTTGGTTCCATGAGTAATGTGGGGATGCCTGCTTCCCCACTGGGGTGCCTCCACCCCATTCCTTCTCCTTACCTCACATGCCATGGGCAGTTGCTATTCAGCTCCCTCCTAAAACCTGCCACTTGGACTCTCCTCAAAAACCTCAGCAGCCTGGGTTTAACAGGAGACATGAAACCACCTTTGCCACACTACCTGGCCCCATTAAAATTAGCCTAAAATTGACACTTTTAATTTAAATATTCTTAAAAATCTCTCTCTCTCTTTTTATTTTCAGAGACAGAGTCTCACTTTGTCACCCTTGGTAGAGTACCGTAGCCTCACAGCTCACAGCAACCTCCAGCTCTTGGGCTTAGGCAATTCTCTTGCCTCAGCCTCCAGAGTAGCTGGGACTACAGGCGCCCGCCACAACACCAGCTATTTTTTTCTTGCTATTTGGCAGGGGCTGGGTTTTAATCCACCAACTTCAGTATATGGGGCCAGCGCCCTACTCACTGAGCCACAGGCGCCGCCCCAATATTCTTAAAAATCTTAAAATTTCATAACTCGCAGTGCCAAGTGGTCAGGGTCCCCTATTTTCAAGCTTTTTTGTCCCTTCTCTTCAAATGTTCTTCTTCCCTATCTCCAAGCTTTCTTCTTCTTGCAGTCATCCTTCGCCCTGCTTCTAGACCTATACCACCTTTCAAATTCTCCTCTACGAACAGCTGCCACCTACCTCAACCTTCTACCTCTGACTTGAATTTCGACCCCACTGATCATTCTGTCCTCCACATTATGTCTCTCCACCTCCTGAACCTTTTGCTCCCATTTGGTCCCCAACTCCTACACCCCCAACCTCTCCATCTGACTCCCTTTCTCCTCTCTCTACCTGATCCTCTTCTTCCTCACACGCCCTCTCAGGGACAGCATCTGGAAACTATTTTACCCTTACATGAAGTAGTGGGAGCTGAGGATATTATTAGAGTCCATGTCCTCTTTAACCTAGGAGATCTATTCTACATTGGAAAACACCTTGGGTCCTTTTCAAATGATATTACTTAATTTAAAAAGGAGTTCCATTATTTAATCCAGTCCTATGACCTCTCCTGACAGGACATTTATATAGTCTTTCTTCTACCACCACTCCTGAGGAAAAGCCCGTATTTGGGCTGCAGACACAGGCTTCACAGATATTTTAACTGAAACCCTCACAATATATACCAACCTCAACCCCAAATCTGAGGCTGCAAGACTGTATCTAAATACCCACTTTCTCTCTCAGTCAGCCTCAGATATAAGAAAAAGCTTCAGAAATTCAAATACAGACCCCAGACTCACCAAAAGTAATCAATTAAACTGGCCTTCAAGGTCTATAACAACAGAGAGGAGGAGGCGGCCAAGACTAAGCAGGCTAGGTACCAGATGCTGGCCTCTGCCCTTGAGGGACAGAAGAAGAACTCCACAAGACAACCTAAACACCCGCCTCATTCTGCACAGCATCTAGGTCCTTGATATAAGAGTGACAAACAGAGCCACTGCCCTTAAGCTCCACTCAGACTCTGCCTGGTCTGTGGTGTTCAGGGTCACTGGAAGGACAAGTTTCTCTGGGCTGCAGGGCCTGGAGCCACCCCTTCCAAGACAGTGAATAAGCTGGGATTCAAGCTACCTGAATTTTTGGGACTAGCTACTGAAGAGTGAAGGGACTCAGGCTCTCAGGCCCCCACTGTTACCATTTTACATAGCCCTGAGTTTGTCTTCTGGTTGCTAGTAAGAGAATTTCCTTCCTTCTGGACATGAAGACCACATGCTTGGTACTTCCTGATTTTTCAGGGCCACTACTCCCCTCTTCCATTTCTGTAATTGGAGTCAATAAAATCCCCTCCACCCCACTTAAAATTCCACCTCTAATCTGTCAGTTAAAACACCTGATACTCTCCCATTCTTTCTTAATAATTCCTAAATGCCCCACTCCCCTGCATGGCAGAGACCTACTATCCAGACTCAAAGCCACTTTTACTTTCTACTCATCATCCAAAACTGATGATACCTCTCAGTTCCCCCACACTGTTGTTACTCTCCTCTAAGGCCGCTTCCCTGTCTACACAGGTGTCCCTCCTAGAGGCTTTATGTCAAGTCAATCTTAAAGTTTAGGACACCTCTACACCCTCAATCGCTCTACACCATCAGTCCTGTATAGTTATTCTTCGTGTCTCCCCAACCAACCTCAATATCCCCTTAAACCCCTAATATAAAGGGGATCTTCCTAACCAATTATTAGTCATTTACTAATAAACCACATTCTTTCACCCACCTCCTCCCCCATACAACACTCCTATCCTAACAGTCTCCAAACCTGATGGCTCCTTCCCACTAGTCCTTAGACTAGTCTGTGGGCAGTCAATGAGGCCACCAACTTGTAAATCCTCTCCTTCCAAACCCTTATACCCTCCTCTCCACTATTACTCCTTCCACCACAGTTTACAGTCCTAGACTTAAAAGACACCTTTTTCTCTATCCCTCTTCATACCTACTCCAATTTCTAAGCCAGACATCCCTCTTGACTGGGCCCCGGGCCCCAGCTCTCTGACTTTCTCTAACTCTAAGGATGTTTGGATTAAAGATCATCCCCTCACCTCTCAGGGCAGTCACACTAAAATTAAGGACATCCTCTCTGCTCAGGACGCCTACCCAGAAAATCCTTGTCCTCACCCTACCTTCTCTGCAGCCTAAATACCCTCACCCTAATGCCCCATATCCAGCCTGAGCACCTCATTCTCTTCTGTAACATGGCTGGGCCTCAATACAAACTTAATAATGCCTCTCAATAGCCTGAAACATCTTCAACTTAAACATTCTTCAGAACCTTAACAACTTTACCATCACAATGAAAATGGACTGAGGCTCCTTACCTTCAAGTCTTCTTTACTCTTTGAAAATTTCTGTTTATGTCTCCTACTCCTTGTTTGCTTAGTTAACCAGTCACCCTGTTTTGTCTTTCCACCTGGTAAATTAATTAAGGACAAAGAAGTCCCATCCTTTGCAGCCATTTTTGATACCAGGTAACCATTTAAGACTTACAAGGAACAGAAAATGACATCAAGAATAGTGCCTATATCGTTGTTTGAAAACATGTTTTAATAACTTAAAACCTTAAAGTCATGCTATGTTAAATGAGTGGTTTATAAGATGTAATACTTCAGCTGTCTATGATTATTTGGGAAACTATGTCTTTTCTCTATCAAAGAATAATATTTTTGCCTTTTAAAATCTTCTAATTATTATAGTTTGGCTAAGTTAAATTCAGTCTTTTGACCTTGAACTCACCTTATAAATATTAAGACCACTGAAATTCTAAAAGAGACATATTAAGCTTAATTGAAATGCTAAAATTGTACAGGAAACAAAACATTCTTGCCTACCTACCAACTAGACAGGCACTTATACTTTTGCCTGTCTCCTAATATAAACATGGCCCCTCCTGAGCAACCTCAGCCCATTCCAATGAAAATACATGTCAGGCCCAAAAGAACCCCCATCTCAATCTCACTCCTCACTGCCCTTTCTAGGATAGTTTGGAAGCTTAATTGTCTGACCCCATATGCTCTATGACATAGAAACAGCCTTCTGTGTTAACCAATCTGGACTCATCAATATGAAACCAAGAAATTAGTTGAATAGGCTGCCACCTCTGAAGACTAGAGAAAATAGCTGGCAATCCTGGTTCGACTCACAAAGCTGGCTCCCTTGGATCTTCTCTCTAATCACTCTTTACTCCTTTTATTACTTTGTTTCCCTAAGTCCACTCCTTAATTGAACTACAATCCAGTTCACTCAGAATACCATTTGCAGCTTAACTCAACAACACGGCACTCAGGTCCTTCTTCTAAAAGAGGCTCACTCAAGACAACACCAAAACCTTCCTAACCACTATAACTCCCCCCTATATCCCTGAAAGTGTCAGTTCCTCCATCCAGCAGGAAGCAGTTTTGAGAGATTTATGTGCCCCTATTCCTTAAAATAAAAAGTGGTGAGTTGTGGAAAAGGAGTTCTCATAACCCTGACAGGAGTATAGCCATTATAGAAAATCAGGTCAGAAACCAGCAATCCCCTCCCCAGACTCTTGGAAGGCCTTAAGGCCAGAGTTCCTGGAAATAACCCTACCCACATCCCATCCAGTATTAAGGATACCCCATAATCCTGACCCGCACTAAGGAGCCCCAGGGGGCACTGCCCCATTCCAGCTATACTGATGAGGCTAATAAAAGCCTTTTACAACAGCGTGGGAGTGAGTTGACACCAGGTCAGTCTCCACTCTCCTTTTTCCCTCTATTATAGTCTTTCATTGTCCCTGGACTGGCCTCCTCTCCTTTCTTACAAACCCTCAAAAAAAAGCGTTTAAAAATCGCTACTCAGGAGGCTGAGGCAAGAGAATCACCTAAGCACGAGAGCTAGAGGTTGCTGTTAGCTGGAACGCCATGGCACTTTACCCAGGGCGACAAAGTGAGATTTTTTCTCTCAAAAAAAAAAAAAAAAAGTGTTTACAAATCGTAATTTCCAGTTGTGAAAAATCATGTGAATTAATACCCTAATGGCAAACCACTGCAAAATGCTTCAGCTGCATTTGGGGAAGAAGAGTAGGGATTATCTTCAAAGCAACCCAGCTCTCTTGATGTGAAGGTTAGAGGTACACTGGTTTGTATTATTGTGGCATCTATTAGGTGATACAGGTTGTTTTTCCTTCAGCATGGACTTTGTCAGGAGGGCATCATGCTTGACTATCAAATTTGGCTGACAACTTACTGATCAGATTCATAACCTTTGGGTTACTCTGGCATTTTGACATATTTGCTGGGTTCTGAGCTACTTCCTGGAAGGCCACCATAACTTCTGAATCCTGCATGGCTACTAGGACCTCTAGATTACAAAGAATTTCATTGAGTGCAGGCATTCCTGCCATTCCAGGTGTATCTCCTCCCATTCCAAGCATCACCCCAGGAAAGCCACCTGGAAAAGAGCTACACTGAGTTCCTGATTGTCATCTGGCTTCTTCCTCCCTCTGGGCTTTCTCACAAGCCTGCTCAACCCTTTCTATTCTTTGATTTCTGGCTCTTTACCTTTTTGCTCATACTTTCTCTGATGCCCTGCAATTTGGGGGGCTCTAGGTTTCAGCACTGCACAAACATCATTGCCATAATCCAGTTTATAGGCAAGGGCAAGATCATAAGCTGCTTCTTCCCAATGGTCCAGAAGTGGGCTTTTCCTCTCCACTTGTAAGGCTGAGCTGAATTGTTGAATTGAGATTTATCTCAATGGCTCTGTCAGTCTCAGATGGCACCATTTGGCTTCAGTAATTTAATGAAGACATTGGCTCTTTTGGCGTACAAAATGGCCAACCAAGGATTTAGCTTGATGGCATCTGTGAGCAAGTCAATGGTTTTCTGCCATCATTTAGGGCTTCAATGGCAGCTACTTTCTTATCATCTGCCTGATCCCTCATCTCCTTGGTTATCTTTACCTTTTCATCTCCCATTTCTTGAAGTGCACCAGTGTCTGGTTCAATCATACCTTCATTACCAATTTCTAAACCATTTTTCTTTTTTTTTTTTTTTTTTGTAGAGACAGAGTCTCACTTTATGGCCCTTGGTAGAGTGCCATGGCATCACACAGGTCACAGCAACCTCCAACTCCCAGGCCCAAGTGATTCTCTTGCCTCAGCCTCTCGAGTAGCTGGGACTACAGGCACCCACCACAACACCCAGCCATTTTTTTGCTGTAGTTCGGCCAGGGCAGGGTTTGAACCCACCACCCTCGGTATATGGGGCTGGCGCCTTACCAACTGAGCCACAGGCGCCACCCTCTAGATCACTTTTCTCACTTGATGGTTCCTCTGTCTTTGTTTTCCTTCACCTTTTCATTGCTTTTTCTTCCTTGACATTTTCTTTCAATTTTAGCTTTCTGAGTAGCAGGTGGTACTTTACTTCCCATTCTCTCCAGCCAGTCCCACAGGAAACACATTTCTTCAGTGGACAGAATGATTAGATCCTACTTACACATTTTCATGAAGGCCCAAAGCTTGTTTACTTTTCAGGGATCCATAGTAAGGAAGTAGAGGACTTGGCTGAAGAGGCTGAGGCCTGATCTGTGCATGATTGCATAGAAGGGGGCTACTGCAGTGATGTATAACAGAGGAGAACCTTCCCAGCCACACTGGGACTTCCCACCCAACAGTCTAGTGATCCCATGTCCTTTGCTTGCTCATTTCTACTCCCTGTACTTCTGCTCCTGTTCACTGCCTAGAACTTTCTAGAAACTTGGCTGCTCATGCTGTTACCTGCCTCTCTTAGATCAACTCTGAACCAGTTCCCTCAATGGATGAAACACCTACACAGGGTCTTTCAAGGAGGCAGGAGATATCAGCCCCTCTAGGAAACCATGTACAATCACATATTCTATGAATAAACATTAAGAGAAGCACAACCCCCAATGATAAAGGGGCAAGTCAATTTGGTCTCTTAATTTCTAGTAGTTACAGTTATTATTTCTGCTTCACTCCTAATGACATTGGCTAGAACTTCTAGAACAATACTAAATAACAGCAGTATTTAGTATTGGAATACTAAAATACTTTAATGGAATACCTTCAGTACAATGCCTTAATCTTTTTGGGGTTAAGAACACACTTTGAAAATGTGATAAAAGTTATTAACTAAAGAAATATATATATATATATATATAATATATGCATTTACATAAAATTTTAATGCAATTTTAGGAGATTTAAAAATCTAAACATCTATAAACAGAAACTAAAGCAGCTCTGTTTTGTAGTTTCATCCTGTTAGTTTAAGCTAGATATTCTTCATATTAAGGGAGTATCTTTTAATTTTTAGTTAAGTAGAAGTCCAACACTTTTTTCTTTGAGACAGGTATTACTCTATCACCGAGCACAGACTGCAGTGGTGTCATTATAGCTCACTTTCAACCTTAAACCACATGAGCCCAAGTGGTCCTCCTGCCTCAGCCTTCTGAGTACCTAGGATTAGGGGCATGTGCAACCACACCCAGCAAATTTTTAGTTTTTTTTTGTAGAGACAAGGTCTTGCTATGTTGCCTAGACTGGTATTGAACTCCTGGACTTAAGTAATCCTCCTACTGCAGTCTCCAAGAGTGCTGGGATTATAGATGTGAGCCAGTGCACTGGCCTAAAAGTCACTTTTTTTAAAGTTTGGGGATTTCCAAAGTCACAAATAGACATGAGGACAGAAGATTGATGACACAAAACAGATGTTCCTCAAACAGCCCATGACATGTATGAGTCAGTAGACATGGCAGAGAAAGCATTTCAGTTTAGTGGAAATATGATTCTAGCATTAATAATTACCTATCTGGAGGGAGCAACCAATTTAGATCCTCTCTCAACATGATATGGAACTAGGCCTACAATACTGATACATACATGTGCTACATGTTTGGTCTTGAATGTTTGGTCTTGAATGTTTGATCATGAAAATTACATCAACTTTAAGGAGGTTGTTAGCTATGGAAGTTCTACTGTATATATATACATACATATTTGTGTGTGTATTTGAAACAAAGGATGACTACTACCTGACTACATAAAAAAGAACAATTTGAAAAGCTTGAGGACCTATATGGATAAATGGACAGGAATAAAATTTACGAGAAATTCTAAGGCTAATGTAAATACATAAAAAATGATTAATCAAAGAAATGCAAATGAAATCAATGAGATGCTACTGTTTGCCTATGAATTACCAAAGATCAAAAACTTATAGTAGAAACTTCCCATTCTCAACCATGTTAACTATTCTTCCTTTCTCACTTGCTTACTAATAAAAACTCTGATTTTGTGGGACAGCAAAATACCTAAATAAAAACTATACTTTCTGGCCTCTCTGATAGTCTTGGCCATGTGACACAATTTTAACCAAAGAGATGTTTTTAAACAGTACAAGTTAAAACTCCTGAGGAAAGGGGGTACTCAGAAAGCTTGTTCTTTTCCTTTTCCTTTCTTCTTGACTACAACAAAGACCCCAATGCTGGAGGTGAAGTAGCCATCTTGTGACCCTGAGGAAATAACAACTCACTAAGGATGCTTGAGAGGTTTCTATTACTCCTAGACAAACACTATTCCTAACTATTATGTTCAATGTCTGCATAGATTTCATAAACAAGCACTCATATGTGGCTGAAGAAAGTGAAAATTGGTATAACTTCTCTGAAAAGCATTTTAGCATTATGTATCTAGAGTTTTTAAAACATTCATACTAAAAGTGTGTTGGCAGTAGTTTAAGGAAAAAAGCACTCTTATGCGTTGCTGTAGGTATGTAAACAATCTCTAAGCTGTATCATTAAGTAAGAAAAGGAAAGCACATAGTGAGTAAAAAGGGAAGGGAATGGAAATATATACATGTATTTGCTTGTTTGTACATAAATATCTCTGAAATGATAAATAAGAAAAAGATAACACTAGGTGACTCCAAGTGGGAAACTGAAAGGCTATGGGACAGTTCGGGGGAGACTTTTCACTTTATATCCTCATATACTTTGGCCCTTCTAAGGTTTTCGTGGAGGTCCATCATAACTTACAGCAACCTTAATCTCCTGGGCTCCAGTAAACCTCTTGCCTTAAACTCTAATATCTTGAGTTTTGGAAGTATCTACCAGGAAATGAAAACTATGAGGCTACCTCTCAGGTAATGGGTTGAAGTGGGTAAAGTGGGATCATTGCTTTTCATCCTAAATTCCTCCATAATATTTGATTTGCTATAGCTACTACTTTGATTAAAAGATAAAAACAAATTAAAGTAGGGGCCAGGAGCAGTGGCTCATGCCTGTAATCTTAACACTCTGGGAAGCCAAGGCCAGAGAATCACTTGAGCTCAGGAGCTGAAGTCCAGCCTGAGTGAGAGCGAGACTCTGTATCAACTAAAAATAGAAAAATTACCTGGGTGTTGCGGCAGGTACCTGTAGTCCTAGATACTCTAGAGACTGAGGCAGGAGGATCACTTGAACCCAGGAGTTTCAGGCTGCTATGAGCTAGGCTAAAGCCACAGCACTCCAGCTATAGCCTGGGGCAACAGAGTTAGTTAGACTGTCAAAATTTTTTTTTTAAGTAGAGCATATGATTGACAGTGTAATTTCAACAATAAAAAGAAAAAAAAAATTAGAAGGAAATATGAGAAAATATTAATAATGGTTGTTTCTGAGTGGCCGAATCATGGGTGGTTTCTTCTTTATAATTCCCTCTATTTTAAGTATTTTCCAAAAAATTTTCCACAATGTTAATCAGGAAAGTTTGATAGGAGAAAATAAAACTAGAAATTATAGGAGAAAATAAAATCAAGACATAGGCCTGAATTAAAAAAATAAAATACAATACTTATTGAGTAATTCATTAAGAGAATACTTCCTAGTGATGCCCTGGTTTCCCACTCCCCCAACCTCAAGCAAATACCAGAAAGGCTAAATAAATAGGGCTGGGTAGGAGCAACAGGCCCTTTATCTCCTGGTGAACCATAGGTACTGAGACAGCAGTGCCCCCATGATAGCTTGTTGCAATAATGGCCCTCAGTTTGCTCCCATCTCCTTGTATGCATGACATTTGCAATGTAACCTTACAGCTCTTCTCTCAAGAGGTATAATCTATGTTTGCACCTATGGAATCAAGGTGTAGCAAAGTAATTTGCTTTGGCCAATGGGACTATAGCAAATCTGACACAAGCAAAGGATTGAAAAGTGTTTGCGTACTGCTAGAAACCCTTCTGCCATATTATGAAAAACCCTAGGCTGGCCTAGTGGATAAAAGACCATGAGGATAGAGGCCCTAGCAATTTAACTTAGGTCCCAGACACCTGGGGAAGATCTTTTGAGACCTTCCAGCCCCTGTCAAGGTAGCTCAGACTAGATGAACAGCTCAGCCAATCTATAGAAACATGAGAAATAATCGGTGTTTTAAGCTACTAAGTTTTAGATAGTTTGTTAAGTAGCAAAAATTAACTTGATGCACCCTCAATGTGAAAACCATCCATCCAAGGAAATGAAGAAAATTATTTTCATCGTCCTCTAAATTCCATCTTTAACTCAATGATCACCCTTCCTTCCTTCCTCAGAGATGGTGTCTCAGTTCAGATGACAGTTTTGAGCCTAGTAGAGCTAAACACAGTGAGCAGAATGTCCCTCCTTGACAAAATGATGACATAAGCATGTCCTCAGAAGTCTATGATTGCTTGCTAACAAGGTCTTCCTCCTTTCACCTCAAGCCATATATTATCAAAAGCCATATGTTCTACTACCTCTAATTTTGTTAGACTTATTACATAAAGTCTATGTCTTATTAATCCCCTTTAACTCTGCAACTAAGATGGTGCCTGGAACACAGCAAACACTCAACAAATGTTCTGTGAATAACAAACAAATGACTAACTCATGTCTTCTGATACTAAATATTCTGCCTATATCCAGTCTATCCCCCCACCCCACCAACATTTACGAAGTTTAAGAAACAGACCACCTTTAGGACTCCATGGAGCATCATCTGAATTCTTCTTTTTCTTGGGTCGCGATCTCAAAGCAGGATCATCATCATCAGACTCCAGGGAAGGGTAGACTGCAGGGAGAGGGGAAAGTAGTATAAACTGAGATTTTACCCAAAGGGGTGAAGAGAAAATGATGGCTATTTCAGCTCCTCCCATTCCCCTATAAGTATATCCTTTGCTTAATCCATACTCAACTGTTAAGAGTCCCTGAATGTGCCACATACATTTCATGCTTTTCTACTTTGCACCCTTGCTACAAATACCCTTCTCCTAGATTCACCAAATTATGATTCATTCACCCAAGATCCATTTAGTGAGTAACTTCATGTGTTACTTTACTTATCCTTTGAAATTCAGCTTTAGCTTCACATCCTATAAGAAGTCTTCCCTTACTCTTCTAATCTGATTCAGATGCCTCCTGCTCTTCATAGTGTCTTGTGCATACCTCTACTGAAGTTACTTGTTGCATAGTATACAAAAGCTGATTAGTAAACCTATTGCCTCTAATTTACCATAACAGCAAGGAGATATATATATTTATTATAAGAGAACCTAACAAAATGCATAGTAGGTGCTCAAGTAATTGTTTACTGAATAAATGGAAAAAAAATAGTACATATTTAATTCACACAAAAGGAATAAAAAGAATACTTGGGGGCAGCACCTGTGGCTCAAAGGAGTAGGGTGCTGCCCCCATATGCTAGAGGTGGTGGGTTCAAACCCAGCCCCAGCCAAAAACTGCAAAAAAAAAACAAAAACAAAAAACAAGAGAGAGAATATTTGGGCTGCACTGGGAACAAGATTAATGAAATTATATCATCTGAATGACAAAATACAATATACAAGTATCCCATCTAACACAAATAATTTTATCATACTCTCCTCAAAATCCACATGCTACACACTGGATTTAATGAGAAGATAATCCAGAAAGGTCCTACTGATGAGGTAAAACTCGGATGCTGTTGTTACTCCTAGAAGAGGAGCAAAGTGAGAGTGAAAAACTTCCTTCTAGTGACCAAATTCAAATTTCTCTAGAATTCTACTTCATCAGAGGAAGTGTCAGAAGTGTCAGGAATATGACACCAAGAGTGCAGGTGACAAAATCCAAACAAAAAAAAAAAAAAAAAAAAAATGGGACTACATTGAACTTAAAACTCTGCATATCAAAGGAAAAAACTGAAAGAATGAAAAGGCAACCCTCAGAATTTAAGAAAATAATTTCAAATTGGATATAGATGCTCCTCAATTTATCATGGAGGTTATGTCCAAGAAACCTAAGATAAGTTGAAAATATTGGAAGTCAAAAGTACATTTTCAAATTAGGATATTTCCAATTTAAAATGAGTTTGCCCTGACACAACCCCATTGTAAGACAAGGAGTATACTGAATGCATATCACTTTTACATCATCATAAAGTCAAAAAATTGTAAGTTGAACCACTGTAATTTAGGGGTCATGTGTATAGGCAAAGGGTTATTATTATCTGAAATATATGAGAACTTCTACAACTTAACAACAAAACAAACCCCAAATAAAAAGAAGGCAACTTAAATAGACATTTTTCTAAAGAAGACATACAAATGGCTAATGAGCCCAATGAGCCAATGAGCACAAGAAAAGATGTTCACCATCCTTAGGTATTAAGGAAATGCAAGTTAAAATAACACTAAGATACACCTTCAGTGTACTAATGGGTACAACAACTAAAGCAAACAGCCTTCTGAATAGAAGATATTTGCATGCTACAAATCTGACAAAGGGCTGATAACCAGAATTACAGAGAATTCAAATTAATCAACAAGAAAAGAGCAAATAATCCCATAAGTGGATAACAGACATGAACAGAACCTTCTCTGAAGAAGACAGATGAATGGCCAACAGACACATGAAAAAATGCTCATTGTCCCTCATCATAAGAGAAATGCAAATCAAAACCACTTTGAGAGATCACCTAACTCCAGTAAGAATATACCACTTCACAGAGTCCCAAAGCTGCTGGTGTGGATGTGTAGAGAAGGGAACACTTTTACACTGCTGGTGGGATTACAAATATAGCCTTTATGGAAAGAAGTATGGAGAATCTTCAAAGAGCTAAAGGTAGACCTTCCATTTTGATCCCGCAATTCCATTAGTAAGCATCTCCCAGAATTTAAAAAAAAAAATCATTTTACCATAAGCACATGTGCATTAGAATGTTTATTGCAGTTCAATTCACAATCACCAAGATATGGAATCAATCCAAGTGCCTGTCAACACATGAATGGATTAACAAACTGTGGTATGCGTACATATACATATACACATACATATACATATACATATACATACATACATACCATGGAGTACTATGCAGCCATATTAATCTGGATTGGTGGCGCCTGTGGCTCAAGGAGTAGAGCGCTGGCCCCATATACCAGAGGTGGCAAGTTCAAACCCAGTCCTGGCCAAAAAAAAAAAAAAAACTGCAGAAAAAAAAAATAGCTTTGAGCCATATATATTAACCTGGATGGTGTTGAAGAACATTCTTCTTAGAAAAGTATCACAAGAATGAAAAAGCAAGTATCCAATGTACTCAATACTAAGATGAAATCAATAGATAAATAACTACACTCTTGCATAAGAGAAAAACACAAATTCAAGTGGGGGGATGGGAGTTGGGAGGGTGATTGGTAAGTTCTCACCTAATGTGCATTGTGTATACAGCATACGCCTGAGGGAAAGGCTCAACTACAACTTGAACTTTACCTAATAAATGTAAACAATGTAACCTAATCATTTGTACTCTCATATTAATATAAAAATTTTTTAAAAAATGTAAAAAAGAAAAATACAGCTTTCTGGCTCAGACTTATAATCCTATCATTCCATGAGATGAGGTGGGAAGAGCTTTTGAGCTTAGGAATTTGAATTGTGAGTAGGTTATCTACATACCACTGCAGCATGGGGTGACAGAGTGAGAATTTTTTTTTTAATCACTTGGAAAAAACATCACTAAATAGATGATTATAACTCACAATAAGCAAGATAGCAAAGTGAGGAAAGAAAATCTGATTTCCAGAGTTAACCACATTGTAGTATTCAAAGTGTCACATTTTCAACAAAAGTTATGAGGTATACAAGGAACATATACCTCTGTTATAGAAACAAAACCCAGAAACTGACAAAAACCATCCCAAAAGATGCCAAGAAAACTGGACTTACTATACACAGACATTAAATTAATTGTCTTAAATATATTGAAAGAACTAAAGGAACCCACTGACAAAGAACTAAAGGAAATTGGGAGAATAATGTCTGGACAAATAGAGAACAACAATAAGAAAATAGAGACTATGAAAAAGAACTAAATAGAAAATTGGGGGCTAAAAAATAGAATAGTTGTGGGCCATGCACGGTGGCTCATGCCTGTAATCCTAGCACTCTGGCAGGCCAAGACTGGTGGATCCCTGGAGCTCAGGAGCTTGAGGTCAGATTCAACAAGAGTGAGACCCCTGCCTCTCCTAAAAAAATAGAAAAATTAGCTGTGTGTTGTGGCAGGCACCTGCAGTCCCAGCTATTTGGGAGGCTGAGCCAAGGGGATCACTTGAGCCCTGGAGATTGAGGCTGCTGTGAGCTATGATGATGCACTCTACCTAGGGTTACAGAGTGAGACTGTCAAAAAAAAAGGAAGGAAAAAAATATAATAGCTGAAAACAAAAAAATTCACCAGAGGGGTTCAAAAGATTTGAGAAGACAGAAGAATAAGAGAATTTGAAGAAAAGTTGATTAAAATTATTCAGATTGATGAGAACAAAGAAAAATAAAGAATGAAGTAAAACGAAGAGGGCCTAATGGACCTGTGGACATTATCAAGCTTCTAACATATTCATATGAGAGTCCCAGAAGGAGAGCATAGAGAGAAAGGGGAGAAATGACTATATGAAGATAAAATATCCAAAAACTTTCTAAATTTTCTGAAAGATGTAAATCCAAGAAGCTCAATTAACTCTATATAGGATAAACTCAAGAGATCCACATTGAGATATATTATATACAAATTGTCTAAGTGGTCAAAAACATGGAGAGAATCATAAAAGCAGCAAGTGAGAAACCACATGTCATATATAAAGGATAGTCAGTAAGATTAACAACCAATTTCTCATCAGACACACTATAGAATACAGAAGGCAGTAGGAAAATATACTTAGTGTTTAAAGAAAAAAACTTGTCAACCAGTAATTCTGTATCTAATAACACTATCCTTCAAAAATGAAGACAAAATTAAGGCATTCTCAAATAAAGAAATATATATACATTCCCTTTAAGATACACTAAAGAGGGCTGAAATGAAAGGAGAGTAGAGAGCAACTCAAAGCCAAACAAAGAAATAAAGAATACTGGTAAAGGTAACTACAGAGGTAAATATAAAAGCCAGTTTTATTATATTTGTGGTTTCCAACTACTATTTTTTGTTTCCTACATGATTAAAAAGACAGATGCATGAAATAATAATAAATCTATATCAATAAAAAGATTTCATAAAGATGAAATCTGTAATAAATGTAACACTTGAGGGGGTGGAACTATATAGGAGAAGAATTTTTGCATTCTATAGAAGCTACATGGTATCAATTAAACTAGACCATTATAAAGTTAGGGTATTAATTGTAATCCTCCAGGAAAGCACTATGAAAATAACTAAAAAGTAAATAAAATATATACTAAAGGAAATGAGGAGTGAATCAAATTAGTACAAAAAATCTACTAAACACAAAAGAAAGGAGTAATGGAGGACTAAGGAACCAAAAAGATGTAAGACACAGAAAACAACAAAATAGTAGAGTATGTCCTTCCTTATCAGTAATCACTTTAAACATAAAATTATTAAAAGGCAGAAATTGGCAGAAAGCATTAAAAACATGATCCACAAGTGAATACACTTGTGGTGCATCTTACAATGGTATATGTGAAACTTAGTAAATGCAGAATGTAAATGTCTCAACACATGACTGTGAAATTGCCAGGAAGGCTATGTTAACCAGTGTGATATAAACGTGTCAACCGGTCTGTGAAACTAATGTATGATGCCCCATGATCATACCATTG